>CAIGRL010172781.1:0-15714 GCA_903798325.1 Fraxinus xanthoxyloides | reverse complement strand
GATTACAAACAACAGATAATTGGAGAAACAAATATGTGATGAATATTATGGCAAAATAATTTCATATATTGATCACCTTTATTCTTAATTCAAGATTCATAACCTAATGTAGTGTTCGATCGAATTCCTCTATTGTATTCAATTTACCCCTCTCAAATTCTCATTGAGTATATTTAACTAATTTAATTACATATCTTTATGTGAATCAACTTTAATTAAACGAAACACCAGTTCTAAGAGTTCATATTATGATCGCAAACTCACCTCTCAATTTGTAAGAGACTCACATGATCATTAAATTATTGATCGGATAATTTAATGCATTAAATTCATCATAAAACCAACACATAAATAAATTAACAACATAAATCTTGAATAAAAAAATAAAGAATCACAAGTACTAAATTGTTTTCCCTAATATAAAGATTAGTTATTCATATAGTAAAAATAAAAACGCACAAAAGTATAAAGATATCACAAAAAATTAACGAAACGTGAAATTTCTGGTGTATGCTGCCCCTTTTTCTTTCTTTTCTCCTTTTTCTTTCTTTCTTCTAACTGCATCTTTCTTCTCTCTCTTCCCTCTTTCCCCTGTCTGCGTCTTTTTATCTCCTCTTTCCTCCACCAACTGTTTTCCTTGACTTTTTTTTTTCTCTTTTCTCTTTCTGGCGGCCGCCGTTCTTCCCTCCTTTCCTATGTGTTTCCTTCTTCTGCCTTCAATTAAAATTTCTAAAATCAGTCTGTTGAGGCCCATTTTTCGCCAAGTTTGCATTTTTTTCTTTAATTCTTCATTAAACATAAAGTTTTACCTACAAAACATAATTTAACATAAATTAGGGAGAATTTAATTAAAAAGATAATAAAATATCATGATTTAGGGTCACGAATAAGTCTATAAACTACAATTATCAACTGGTAACTTTTGGATATAACAAATGGAAAAGGATCAATGATGGATTGAAATATGCGTTTCTTACGCATTTGCGATCATCGAATCATAATATTTGTGAAAGAAGAGCTAAAGATTTAATAAAGTCGTTTCAACATATTGATTAAATGATGCATATCGTATCAAATTCAGAAGTTGAGAAACGTCTTTACGCTTAAAAACTTCATTTCGAAGTGCTTTATAGTTAGCATTTCAAAGTAGTTCCTTCATTGAACGAGAACTTGCTCAAAAGATAGATATAAATTCTTCGTATATGAATTTTATGTTTCAAAATCTTGTCGGGAACAATTTCAAATTAAATTATTCGACTTTAATTTACATATGAATTTATTATATCGATTTTTAAATTTTAGCCCATGCGTGAAAAAATCCTGGATCCGTCCCTGGTGGAGGATGGATATGAATAAAATGGGATAGAGAAAAACTTCACAAATAAATAATAAATAGTGGGTTGACTCTTTTAAAATAAAAATAGAGATATATGATTAGAAAAACAATTTGAAACAATCAAGATAAGGACACAGAATATTATTTTGTCCTTGAAAATTTAGTCACCTCGGGAAATAAAAACAGATGCATGGAAGGAAAAGTTCATGTACTTACCCGAAATTGCAGTCCAAGCCGCACGCACTACAAAGCTCCTATTTGATGCCATTATTTTATCAAAATGAGTTTTGTAGTGATAATAAATTTTTAGATAATGTACTGTTAAAAGGTATAAAAAAGTTTTGAACTTAGGACGTGTTTGAACCACATTATTTTAAAAGAATATATTCTGAAATAATAAATTAATGAAGAATGTGTGAAAAAGAAGAAAAAATTATTGATGTAATGAAAAATATTATTTTATTAAAAATATGTGGTTGAAAATGAGAATGAAAATTTTAATGTGTATCAAACATGAGTGTAATAAAAAAAAGATTTATTGTGAAAACGTGTGGTTGAAAATAAATTTAAGAAAAAATGAATATTAAAATAATGAGAATAAAAAAAAGGTCAAGTCATATTTGGTTTGGATAAAATTATATGATTGAAAAATTGATAAAATTGTAAATTTATAACGTCCATAGTGAAAAAATAAATTTGAAAAAAAATGAAGACCAAATAAAAGCTAAGCCCCCGTTTGGTACACATTAAGATTTTCATTTTCATTTTCTACTTATTTTCAACCACACATTCTTCAATAAAATAATATTTACCATCACATCAATAACTTTTTCTTCTTTTTCAACCACACATTATTCATGAATCTACTATTCTAGAATACATTATTCCAAAATAATGTGGATCAAACACACCCTAAATCAACAATTATAACTTTTAACTTACTTTCTCTACGTGCATCAAACATTCATCATCGAATAGGCATTTTCGATTAATAAAAGAACAATGTCATCTAAGTGTTGCAACACCACTTTAGATGACATTGTGCGATAAATTCAATTAAAAGTAAATTATGTATTTTATTTAATTGTATCTTATTTTTAATGACATTTAATGTCACCTAAATTGGTCTTACAACATTTGTAATGCTAATAAAATAAGCAATTTTTTCCACTTGTGACACCGATAGTGTTAGTATAAAAATTCAGTAAATAAATATTTTAACTAATATTTTTCACCCATCCAATTTAATCATTGATTTCGTAAGTAAAAAGATTGAACAAATAAAAAATATAAGTTAAAGCTAAAAATCAATCTTAACTTTACACGTCATGAAATTCATAATTTTTATCAACTTTTCAATCACATATTTAGCCATTTTTTATTAAAATTTACTAACAAATTGTTTTTTAACAAAACCAAATAAGAAATTAACTGACGTGACAAAGATTAGATTCCAGAGCTTGTTTGGGATATTTTAAAAAATTGCTAAAAAGTCGACGTTAAAGTAAAAAAAAAAAATTTCATCTATACATTTCATCAACTCTTATGAAAATTTGTTAAAATTTTTATCAGAGCTTTGTCAAACAACCCTTTAATATATATATTTATTTATTTTGTTTTTATTTCTAATTTACTTATCAAACTAACGTAAATTCAAACAAAGTGCTTTATAAGAATGTCCCGCACTAAAACAAAAACACCACATTATTTTGTAAACCTTATTAAGTGAACTCGTTAGTTAAAATATTTTAATTATTGCACCACATCTTAATTGCAGTGAAGGTCTCCAACTCATCGTAACACTTTTGTTACGAATTTTTTTTCATACATTCTTATTTTATACATTTAACTAATTAGCACATTTGTCACTAGTTACGAATTTCATCAAAATATCCATTGACTTGTAAATAGACTTGTTTATTTTTAAATAAGTAATTAGAATAAAAAGTAAAAAATAGACTATTTTGAAAAATATTTGTATTTCATTTTAAAGAATAATGTTATTCATTCCCACTTGGTTACAAATACAGTCTAAATGATGTTAATGTGTCATTAAATGATAAGCACCATCATTTAATGTCACATTAACGACACATAAATTGCATTTGTAACTTCAGTGGGGATGAATAATATTACTCTATTTCAAAGCATGCTTATGGCCCATCCACCGATATTTCTGATTTTGCTTGTGCTTTATCGAGAACTTTTTAAGGAATTTTTTTTAAGGAAGTCTTATTGAACTAGACTTTATTTAAAATATCTTATAAATAGGAGAAGCACTTTATGAAATTAAATATAACAGGTTCAACGTACCAAAAAAGTCGATATTTAAAAGCATGTTTGGCTAAATTTAAGAAGCATAAGTTTTATAAGCGAATTTTTTAGCTCTGTTTGGTATAGATTAAATTATGTTTTTAGTAAATTTTGATAAAAATTGTTAAAATGGGTGATTTGAAAGTTGTGGATTGCATAATATGATTAAAATTAATTATTGACTTTGACAAATGAGCCAAACATGCTCTTACGCTCGCACATCAAGAATATATCACATTCTCACTCACGCTACGGCCAGTGCTCTTCCTCTGTTCTTTCCCTTCTCTCTTTCTACGTGTATATAAACACGATTATTGGCACGTTATAGGCATAAATTATCCAGTGATTTAAGAGTGCGGGGAGGTCCTTACTGCTGCGTGGATCCATGGAGGAGTTCTTGAAGCAGTGTCAACAATCAGGTGACGCGGCGTACAGTGCGCTCCGATCACTCCTGGAGCGACTGGAGAACCCGATTACTCGAAAAGATGCCCGGATCTTCTTGGCGGAGCTCCATAAGAGATTCGACAACAAAGAAGCGTCAGAGAAGTGCCTCGAGACTTACCATTTCCAAATTCAGGACATCTACGTTGAACAATATGAAGGTCCACCCTCCATTTCTATACATACATATGTTTATATTCGTGTTTCCGTATTTATAGTGTTTTTTTGTATAATACGGATGTGTGAGTCTAAGAGAATTTGATGGTTTAAGGAGTAATTTGGTGGAGCGTTTGTATGAGGAAGTTGTAGTAAAAAGGAAAAAAAATCGGAAGATGGGACCCGATAACCAAAAGAATGAACTTTATAAGAGTTTCATTCTGAATTCTATGTGGATGAACTTCATGGTTAAAGAAATCTTGAATCTTGTTTAGGAAGGATCGGTCTATTCAGCTGGGAATTTTTTTTGTAATTTACACAATCCTGATTATTTGAATTACAGGAGAGAATCGTTCAAGAGTTCCAATAGTATTTTTATTATTGAATTTGGTTGTTAAGAAATGAATTTAAAGCTCTATTATTACAATGAATTCGGTTGATTGATTATTTAGGCTAAATTTGGCTCATGAACAAAACAGTAAGTAAATGCACGCACAAAGACAACTACAAGAGACATTTTTTAATTCATGCATTTAATTCTTTTCTTTTCCTTTTTCATTATGTTCAAAATGTTTTTATAGGTGGCATTTGCTCAGTTAGATAGGAGAAGGAGATGAAAATTAGTTTTCACCGATCTCACTTTTCCCTTCTACCGTCCTCCATGAAATCCTAGACCCAAACAGAGCACAAAGCATGTAAAGGGTGATATAATTTCTGGAAGCATTTAACGTGGTAGCCATGTTTGTGATTGCAAAATTCATTGGTCAATAGAGTCCTCTCTAGCCCAAAACGAGCTAAGAAATCCAGATTGTGCATTTAGGACACATCTATAACTGTTCCTGACCTTTCTTTTGGTTCTTCTAAAGAATTTTCACTTAAACACTCTGATTATTGGAATCCTACTGATTTCAACAATAAAAGCTAATTAAAAACTCATTTTTCATTCTTAGTGATCCATCAATATCAAGTATTCCGTAATTGCCCATTATTTTCTACTGGATTATTTCTTATCATTTTTTGCTTTGCTGTGAGTGTGCTTGGTTTTTTAGCAATGGCTTTTCTTTAATTCTATTTAGGTGCAATGCCGATCATAGATTAATCATACCATTTAGCTGTAGGATACCTTCTCTGACATGTATGCAAATAGTTAACTGGAAGTGTAACTTGTGATTTGCTGCATTGACATTTCCTTTTGCTCTTTTCAGGTTTCGAGAAGAGAAAGAAACTAACACTGATGGTCATACCTAGCATCTTTATACCAGAAGACTGGTCCTTCACTTTTTATGAGGGACTTAACAGGCACCCAGATTCTATCTTCAAGGACAAGACAGTTGCTGAACTTGGTTGTGGCAATGGATGGATATCCATTGCAATTGCTGAAAAATGGTCTCCCTTAAAGGTTCTCGGTTTCTTAAAGCTCCAAATGTAGTCTTATTAATTCAGTCTTTCTAGTTGTTTGTGTGATCTTTGGTTTTGGGAGACTGGAAATTAGGCAAATGAGGTCTCTAAATGTTCCCAAATATAACTTTGCAGGTTTATGGGCTCGATATTAATCCAAGAGCAGTAAAAATTTCATGGATAAATCTGTATTTAAATGCTTTGGATGACAGTGGCCAGCCAATTTATGATGGGGAGAAAAAAACTCTACTTGATAGGGTTGAGTTTCATGAATCTGATCTGCTATCTTACTGCAGGGATAATCACATAGAACTTGAAAGAATTGTTGGATGCATACCACAGGTATTTTCATCAATTTTGTGAAATATTTATTGTGAATATTTGCTAATGAATATACTTTCTACATGACTAATGCTCTTAATGCATTTTAGGTTATCCAAACTTTTTTTTGACCGAATCTTCTCACATCTGATTTTCCCATTTCCTTGCAGATTCTTAACCCTAATCCCGATGCAATGTCCAAAATGATTACAGAAAATGCCAGCGAAGAATTCCTACATTCTCTAAGCAACTATTGTGCTATCCAGGTCATTTGATTAATCAGATCTTTTATTGCTATTTGGCATATAATCTCAACTTAGATTGTCAGCGTTTAAAAGCTTCCTGCCCAAATATAAAACCTGTTTCCTTTAACTTGTAATAGGATACTGTAAGAGCTAGTAGAGGATGCGGCCTTCTATTATCTCTTATGTGTCCTGGTGCACTAAAACACTGCAGACTTTTTTATTTAGATTGTGTAATGAAAATTTAGACATTTGTAGCTAACATTTATTCTTGTTCGCAGCACTGAAATGGTTTATCTTAGTAATTTATTTATTATTTTTTTTTTTTTCGAGATAGTTATATTAGTAATTTTAATATGCTTTGACTTGAAACAATTGCATTTTCGAACGTGAATAT
Source organism: Fraxinus xanthoxyloides (assembly GCA_903798325.1). Taxonomy (NCBI): domain Eukaryota; kingdom Viridiplantae; phylum Streptophyta; class Magnoliopsida; order Lamiales; family Oleaceae; genus Fraxinus; species Fraxinus xanthoxyloides. The sequence goes on along the minus strand of CAIGRL010172781.1, from coordinate 9,110 downwards.
TCTAAATTCCAGCAAATCAATTAATTGAATTGTGGTCAAAACAAGTACCTCTTCTATGAAGAAAGTTTCGTGTAGATGGAGCTGAAAATTGAAAGATCAATCTAATCTTAAAGAGATGCATCTTCTCATGGGTATATCACATTCAATTTTTCATTGTAGGCGCTCTCTGTGTATGTGCTACTTTCTATATATAACTGTTGTTACTATCATATTTAAGAAACCTTGCCCTTTACATTTTACTCGAGCAGATTGAGTTCAAGATTGTACTGTGTCCAAACACACTGTCTCAGAGCTGTCCACAGATGTGTTCAAACTGTACTTATTTATGTACATTCTCTGGATAAGGTCTATTCCTGAAGCAGAAGAGTTGATTTTTCTAATTTGTTTTTATTATGTTCAGGGCTTTGTGGAGGACCAGTTCGGCTTGGGGCTCATTGCACGTGCTGTTGAAGAAGGAATTTCTGTAATAAAACCTTTGGGGATTATGGTCTTTAATATGGGAGGTCGCCCAGGACAAGCTGTGTGTGAACGTTTGTTTGAGCGCCGTGGTCTCCGTATTAACAAGCTTTGGCAGACTAAGATTCTTCAGGTCGCTAGAGTAACTTCAGCACAATATTTATATCTGTAAAAGTGCTGACATTTAGATAGCTCTTGTTACAGGCCGCTGACACAGATATTTCAGCCTTAGTTGAAATTGAAAAGAATAGTCGACATCGTTTTGAGTTTTTCATGGGGCTTGTTGGCGACCAGCCAATTTGTGCCCGAACAGCGTGGGCCTATGCCAAAGCTGGAGGTCGTATTTCTCATGCTCTATCGGTCTACAGTTGTCAACTTCGTCAACCTAACCAGGTATGATATATTGATGCATGTTTAGGTGCACATAGAATAGCGCGAGTGTGATGATAACATTTAGTCAGGAAAATGAGCATAATACTCAGTAACTGCTCTGGCAGGTAAAGAAGATTTTTGAATTTCTCGGAAATGGATTCCATGATATCAGCAGCTCCTTAGATTTGTCCTTTGAAGATGATTCTGTTGCTGACGAGAAGATTCCATTCCTTGCTCATCTCACTAATGTTTTAAAAGAGATTTCCTTTTTTCCTTACGAGCAACCTGCTGGAAGCAGACGATTCCGCAGTCTCATCTCTGCCTTTATGAGAACATACCACCGTATTCCACTAACTGCAGATGTAAGGAACTACTGTATCTCTTAGTTGTGGTATAATATTCCTTTCAAGTTGCATAAATAGATTGCTGCTGTTTTATTTGTTCAAAATTTATTCAGCTTTTTCTGTACTTTATATTGGAACCTCTCCGAGACTAATAGTTTAGACTCATTTACATGACATGCATCTATGGGGAATGGCAACAACTCTCTAAATATGTTGTCCTGTGCGTGTGTGGACCAATTCAAGTGGAAAAAATGCTAAATTCTGCCAGCTAAAAATGAACACAAAGCTCAAAAAAAAATGATGGAAGGCTCCAAAGCATCTGATTAGCATACTCGCCCAATTTTCCAGTGACTGTCATTCTTTTATCAGTCATTGTCTGGTGCTTTGTGATTTTTGTGATGTGTAAATAAAATGGTTCAACTTAAATAAAGATATTGTGTGTGAATGTTGCCAAATTTGTAGATCTGCAACCATGTGTGCTTTTGTGAATTCTGTAGTCAAAAGCCACTTGTGTCAAAAGAAGAGGAGAAGGAGAGGCTTTTGTTATCTTCAGCTGTCACAACTTGCAAGATAGTGGCAGTGAGTGTTGTAGTTGTGTAGATCAAGTCGAACCTATGATTGTTGAAACCTTACAACCCTAAACTAAATCATTTACTGGGAGGGAAGGGGATGACCACAGGGGCCTCGAGAATGGGTTTGAGTCAAAGCACAAAGTACATGGCTTATGTCTCTTCTTAGAAAACAATTGATAAATGCATACTTATGGCCACTGGCAAAGAGAGATCTGAATGTGGTTAGTTCTGTATTTCCAAAACTCGTAAAGACATTTTGCAAGCTATTTTTATAGTAAATTTGTAATGATGTGAAATTATACTCAATTTAACTTATATTTGGATGAGTTATTCATTTAATCTTCTAAATTCCAAATTAGTTTCATTGAGTTCCTGGTACAAACATTTGTTCTTGTCAAATATATTGTTTTGTTCTCATGGATTGCTTTAGAGGTTTTCCTTCTGTTGAAAGCCAGGAACTCAACGGCTAATGTGTTTTAAGACACTTTTTGATAATTTTTCTGACTTATAGGTGTTATTTAAAGATCTCTTCAGTTATGCTTAAGCTGGCTGACCTTTTCTACAAGAACCTAATATAGTTGGACCTGAACCTTCATCTTACGAGAGGAATATATAAAAACTCATGATTGGTGTAGAAGGGAAGATTTGTTTATGATAGAACCCTTTTGATGCACTCCGCACCAAACATATTGAAATATACCTTTTTCCTTCCTCTAGAAAGACTCTATTGCTGGATTCGCCCTTTAACGGGTGCATACTGCTTTATCGTTACTCTTCTTTTGTAATTGACTACCTACCCAACACACCAAAACAAAAGTAAAAATAAATTAAAATTTTTCCTCCACTTTGGCGTTTAAGGGATGATTCATGTTATCTATTTTAAAGTTTTATTTATCTGCATATCTAATTTCATATTTCATTTTTCATTATGGCTAGAACATTGTTGTATTTCCTTCAAGGACTGTCGCAATTGAAAGTGCCCTACGCTTGTTATCACCACGACTTGCCATTGTTGACGAACAATTGACCCGGCATCTACCTAGGCAATGGTTAACATCACTAAGCATTGAGGTACGGTGCCTGGAAGTCATTTGGATATGCAATCTATTATTTCTGTTGTTTTTCATTCTACACTTATTTATAATTGCTTACAAGTTACATCAAGAAGTCATCTTCTGTTCTTCTAAGAGTTTGCTTACATCTATAAATATTTGAGGCAGCATCTAAAGTCACGTTAAAAAATAAAACAAAAGCATTGTTTTGTAGAAAACTAGAATAGAAAAAATGCATCAAATTGCGCTTACCTCTGAGGAGGAGGTTCATGACAATTTTCACTACCACAAAGTAAAGGTTGATGAGATTTATCTATGTAATACAAACGCGCATTATCGATATTTAATAACTGAGTCCACTGGTGAAGAATTCTTTCCTTTACTCTCTCCTCATAAAATCTTTTGTTTTCAAATTTTGAATATCTACTTGGAACGATTATGCTTTATGCGAAAATTTATTATTGATAATGTTAACATTGAGGAATGCGCTCTAGGTCCATTTTGGGGGAATTCATACTTTGGGTTGAGTAGCACACGATCTTGTCCATTTTGCTTAGTACACTGATCGAATGGATAGATTGACATTCATACTGAAATCCACCAGATATTCCAAAAGTCGGCATCTTACGAAATTTCATCATCTTTAATATCGAATATGTATTGTGGCAAGAATGTCGAAAATTCCATTTCAATTATATGTGGTGTTGCCTGGTGCAAATTCTTCTTTTGATAAGTTTAAAATTTGTTTTCCTTTGCAGAAGACCGAAGCTGCAAAAACTTCAGAGGAAGATATCACTGTTATTGAAGCCCCACGCCAATCAGATTTGATGGTAGAGTTGATTAAGAAGTTGAAGCCACTGGTGGTGGTCTCTGGGATAGCTAAATTTGAGTCTGTCACTAGCGCTGCATTTGAGCATCTTTTAGATACCACCAGAGAAATTGGATGTCGTTTGTTTTTAGATATATCAGATCATTTCGAGCTATCTAGCCTCCCCACTTCTAATGGAGTCCTTAAATATCTTGCTGGAACTCCTCTTCCCTCACATGCAGCAATTGTTTGTGGCTTACTGAAAAACCAGGTGTCTTTCTTCGAGCATCTTTTAATGGGATTTATTCTCTATCAGTGATATCTGTAATTCACTAGTCATGCAAATGTTCAAAAGATGTACCTGTTCAATTTTAACTTATTAGGACTTGTATGCTTATCCAATGCCTGTTACCATTTTTCTTTGCCCAGGTTTATTCAGATTTGGAAGTAGCTTTTGTTATATCAGAAGAAGCAACAATGTTTAGAGCATTGTCTAAGACTGTGGAACTTTTACAAGGAAATACTGCAATAATCAGTCAGGATTACTATGGTTGTCTTTTCCATGAGCTTCTAGCTTTCCAGCTTGCTGATCGACATCCACCTGCACAGGTTAGCATGTCTTGAGATCAAAAACACTATTCATATGGTTGTCAATGTAATAAGATGCCCAATTCATTATTTATTCAGCCATTGGGAGATCGTGGCAGGGTAGAGCAAGGAAAAAAAAAAGGATTTTACATAAGCTTTAACTGGATAATCTTATTAATTGCTTGATTCTTTGATCCTGTCATCAGAGAGTAGGTGAGAAGGCAAAAGCTAAAGAGGCGATTGGCTTTTCTAGTTCTGCTAGCTCAGTCCTCGATTCTGCTGAGTTATCAATTAATGAAACAGACGAATCTCCCCTGATTCATATGGATGTAGATCAAAGTTTTTTGCCCATAACTACACCAGTTAAGGCTGCCATCTTCGAGAGTTTTGCAAGGCAGAATATTGCAGAGTCTGAAATTGATGTCACGGCTGGGATCAAACAATTGGTTCGCTTTAGTTTCGGGGTTCCGTCTAATGGTAATACAGAGTTCATATATGCAGATTGTCCGGTGGCATTGTTCAATAAGTTGGTACTCTGCTGTATTCAAGAGGGAGGGACTTTTTGCTTCCCAGCTGGTTCAAATGGGAATTATGTGTCTGCTGCAAAATTTTTAAAAGCAAACGTTATCAACATCCAAACCAATCCAGAAGTCGGATTCAAGTTGACTGAGGAAACTCTTGCACGTTCGTTGGAGAATGTCCATAAACCGTGGATCTACATTTCTGGTCCAACTGTCAATCCAACCGGCTTGGTTTACAGCAACGAAGAGATAAAGACTTTATTGACTGTATGTTCAAAATCTGGGGCAAGGGTTGTACTAGATACCTCGTTCTCGGGGGTGGAATTTAACTCCAAAGGCTGTGATGGCTTGGATCTAGGCGCTACTATGGAGAAACTTTCCTCTAACAACCCGGATTTTTGCGTCTCTCTTCTTGGGGGACTATTTTTTAAGATGCTCACTGGTGGGATTGAATTTGGATTCCTTCTTCTAAACCAGCCTTCTCTGGTGGATGCATTCCATAGCTTTGGAGGGTTAAGTAAGCCTCACAGTACTATTAAATACACACTGAAGAAGTTGTTGGATCTTCAAGAGGCGAAATCCGGGGACTTGTTGAATGCTATTGCTGAGAAGAAAGAACTTCTGGGAAGTAGATACAAACAGTTGAAAGAGGTATGTCTTGGATTTAAGGAACAGTATTCATTCATGTTAGAAACTAATTCTCTCTTGATAAATACTAATTGTAGATATTCATCCTTCTTTTTCTTTTATGTGAACCTTATGTTTATATCTTATTATGCTGAGACTGGAGCAGTCTGTTATCATCTCCAATGAGGCGTCATTAATAACTGATAACATCATGTTAATGTTGAGCTCATTTTAAAGTCCACGTTTATCCAATAACTTGACATTGAAGGGGCAACCTTATTTACTGCTTGTGACCCTGATTTGACTAAAAGCATGTTGGCCCTGCTTTAAAAAAAGTTCCTTTTTCAGTAACTTTTTATTTACTTAAAAGTAGAAAAAGAAAAAAAGAGAGGAGAAAAAAGTTATCTTACTGTGAAAATAACTTGCTTATTTTCAACTGACCAATAAAATAAAAAAATGTATTTACTTGAAAACTTACTTGTTTACTTGCAAGTAAATTTACTTAACAGAGTATAAGCTTAGCCAAACATACTCCTCTAATTATTTATCTTGAGTTGTGCTGCCAAGTTATCTGTGTCTTCGATAAATGACACAATTTGTCCTTCTGAATCATGATTCCGTCATCTCTTCTTCCTTCACATCATCTAATGCTAGTTCTTGTGATATATATACACAACAGACACTCGAAAAGTGTGGTTGGGAGGTACTCGAAGCTCAAGCCGGTGTGTCAATTGTAGCAAAACCATCTGCTTATCTTGGCAAGAACGTTAAGATCAAGAATGGCGCCAGTGCTAGGGAAATCAAGCTTGACGACTCAAATGTTAGGGAAGCCATGCTCCTGAGTACCGGTTTATGCATCAACAGTGCTGCGTGGACTGGAATTCCTGGTTACTGTCGATTCACAATTGCACTGGAAGAAAGTGATTTCAAACGTGCATTAGACTGCATCACTAAGTTCAAGAGCGTCATCGCTAATTGAAGTACTATGTTCCTATTGTTGCCACTTGATTCATCGTTCTTCACAACTTCGGTGTTGTGAAATAATTTTTTCATCAAGCTGCAAATCTGATGCTGCTACATCTTATTGAAAAACATATGCTGGTTTTTCTTCGTGCACTATCGTGCATTCTATTAACCGTTTGTCGCTTGGTTTGGCTTTTCTATGCCTAACCGTGTTTGAATCTTCTTATGGAACATACTTGCCGTGATGGTATATTTATTAGAGCTGTCTTATGTTGAGTTAATTATGCCATGGTTACGGAATTTATGTTTGTGTCCTCGATTGGTGACTGGAGTTTAAGATATTGAGTTTTAGTCATTAAACTTATCCAAACGTTGGACGTTATTCATGAAATAACATCCCTTTCAAACATTTAACGGAATTAATGACACGGTTAACAGAATACACAAGTGACACCTCATCAAGATGTTAACAAATTGTAACGTCTTTAATTGCTCACTAAATTTTGAAAAATGTCTTTGATTGCTCATTAAAATTTGAAAAATGTCTTTAACTGCTCACTAAAATTTGAGGTGGTAGTATTTTGGCCACTAAACTTATAAAAATGAAGTCGACATGTTAGTTAAAAAATGTTAAAAAATCTGAGGTGATCGTATTTTGACCAATAAACTTTTATGCTAGCGCATGGGCCACATAAAAGTAATACAGTGGACAAACGAGTTCGGGTTGTCGATTTCACGACAAATGGCTACTCATTACGCAATAATTAAATTTAATTTCAACATATTTTCGGTAGAATTTTAAGTTATCTTCATCATTTCAAAAATTCAAATTTATTGTTTATTTTGTTGTTAAAATTATAATTTGGATTTTGGAATGAAATAGACAACATATTTAATTTAAATTTTTCGCATTAAAATGAGGAAGTGAAGGACGACAATATGTAACACAATAATCAAATTCAAAGGTAGAAAGAAAAAAAAATAAAGAATGTTAAAACATAGAAATGTTAAATTCCATTTCAAATCAGCGATTTACCATTCGACTTTCGCATATGTTCACCTCTCAAATTTGACAAAATAATATTATTGTGGAGACACTTATTATAAATAGTTGATTTTTATATATATATATTTTTAATTATGGACTTATAGTGTATAATTTGTTCTTAGACCATTTTTATATTTTTTAAATATTTATATTATCATTATTTATCAAACCCTGAATTTTTATTAAATGTGTAAATAATAAGTGAATAGTAAATTTTATATTTGATGGAATATGAAGATAAAAAGTATATTTAATTATAATTTAAGCCAAACATGTTCATCCGATGTTAACGCTCCATTATCCTTTTGGTTTTCAACCTTTCGTGAGCATTCCAGAAGTAGCAAGCATCTTCCACAAAACACCATGATGTATTTTCACCAACCAACAATGTACAGAACCATCCAGAAAAATACATACAATTCTCTCTTCTTCTTCCTCCCCTATATAAGTCCCATCTCCACTCTTCAATTCCTCAGTTGAGCAAGATAAATCACACGCAAGAAGACACTCAAAAGAGAGCTTTTGACTTCTGCTTCAGTGTCCGTAAGAGATGGACAAGGTACGAGTAATCTTGATGAGCTTTCTCGTATTGGCTATGGCGGCAGCACTTTTGCCAACAAAAACTCACGCACTGGTACCCTACTCCCGCTCCATATTCGACATGATGTTCCCACCTGAGGACCCTTTCAAGATCCTCGAACAAACCCCTCTTGCAATCCCTAAAGGAGTCGACACACTCGACGCCCTCGCTTTAGCCCGGGCTGACTGGAAGGAAACTCCCACAGCCCACATAATCTTCCTCGACGTTCCCGGAATGAAGAAAGAGGATGTCAGTATAGCGGTGGAGGAGAACCGGGTTTTGCGGGTGAGCGGGGAGCGTAGGACGGAGGAGGAAGTGAAGGACGAGAAGTGGCACAGGGCGGAGAGAACTACTGGGAAGTTTTGGCGCCAGTTCAGGCTGCCGGCGAATGCAGACATGGAGAATATTAAGGCACATTTGGAGAATGGAGTACTGAAGATTACTGTGCCGAAACTGGCGGAGGAGAAGAAGAAAGAGCCGAGGATGATCAGCATTGCTGAGGAAGGGAATTCCGGTCAGGACATCAAGGCTAACAAAGCTGAACTGTAGAGAAGAGATAATACTGCGTGACTGTGTCAATTACCGTTTTGGTTAACGAAATGTGGTTTGATGTAGAATGTAAGAATAATATGTAATTTTGTCAATGTTGTTGAGTGTGAAATTTTCTGTGCTTGAATAAACTGAAGGATGTTGCTCTATTAGAACTTTATAAGCTTGGGCTTGCTCTGAACTTTTTGAGTGGATTATAATATTTTGGTGATTAGTTGGTTGATCGGATGATTCCGATCTATAATATTGACACACGACGTGATCTTGATCAGAACTATAATCTCGACTGATCTTGATTAATATCAAAATCAGTTATGATATACTTTCGTGGAATATCGCAACTCAATTGTGGGTGAGTTTTAGCATATTTTTGTGTCAATTGGGACTTAGTTGCTGTGATAGTGAGCCTAGATGAATTTGTCACTCAATTACTGACGTGGTTGGCCTTATAATTTTGACCCAGTAGGTATCGTGAAAGTCTAGTCGATCCTCATCCCTCTAAGGAAGAAGAGGCTACACATGGAAACGAAGAACATATGCCCGATGTTCAGAAACCTAGTGACTATTCTTATTCCGAGTCCGATTCTGATTCTGATTCCGATGACCAAACACAAGCGAAGGCCCAAACTG
>CAIGRL010172777.1:0-15413 GCA_903798325.1 Fraxinus xanthoxyloides | reverse complement strand
ATTATAAGTGAACTCTTTAAATTTAGTTATATAAGTGTGTGTGAAATAAAATATCTAATTTGGTAACGAGTTATTTGTTTATCATGAAGATGAATAAAATAAATATGTAATTGTTGTAGAGTGAAAATTTGAATATTGTGCTTGGGTTGTCAATGAATTTAGTTTGGCTAAAATTAATTTTTATATGGGGAAATTAGGCCCACTACCCCCAAAAATTAAGAAATTTGAATAATACCCTTTTAATTAATTAATACATTTAAACACGTAATTAATACTCTCAAACTTCCAAAACCTATTTCGTTCAGAAGAGCATCATCAATGGCAAAACCTCTGGGACCCACAGGCGAGTTCTTTAGGAGGCGGGACGAGTGGCTGAGCATTCACCCGAATCACCCCTACTCCGGACTCCCGACAGAGGAATTGAAAAAAATTGTGTTGATATCTCCAATTTCCAGTCCCAAATACATGAAATCGACGAAGATAAAAAGAAGGGAAGTCGTGGGTATCTCATACCTGAACAACAGAACCACGCCCGCGGCCAGCAACGTTCATCGGTAGTTGGTAGGTGAGTTTTCTATTGGTATTCATCTGCTATTATTGCGACCCGTGGGAGGATATAAGAATAACAAAATTTTTTGCTCGTTTCATTTGCTAAAATTGTATGTGTGTATTGAGGTCACTGACTCTCTGCAATATGGAAATGGGTATTGTCGAGAGTTTTTGAGGCGTATGATTTTTCGTTCTTCTAGTCAAGATTTCTAACTTAATAGTTTCAAGCTCTGGTTTTTCTTTCTGACTTCAGTTAAATGTAAGTTCTTGACGTCAAAGTAATGCTTTTGTTCATTTTTTATGATTTTTTCCTGGGTTTCTTTTAAAGGTTGAATGTGTTAGGATCAGTAAAATCGAAGAGGGCGTATCTGTAGATCTTTTTAGGATAATTTCTTAAAGTGATGATTTTAGAATTTTATGATATCTTTAGAAGGATTTGGATTTGCTTTTTGGAAGGATAGAGGATGTTCTTGAATCTTGACCTGTAGAGACTTATAGCTGGTGGTTTTGTTGGTATAAAGACTAAGAACACATAAAAGGTTTTCAGGATTTTATAATCTTGCTCAACGAGTTTTCTACCGAGTGAAAACTGAGGGTTTTTCTACTTGTATTTGATTTATGAGGTGAATGGATTTGTGATTTTTTAGCTAATAATGGATGAGAATTCACGATCAGGAAATATGATGCAACAGAATGGTTCTTATGGAGGTTTTGATTTGCAAGGGCCGACAAGAGTCCATCATAACCAACAAAATCCGCTGGCGGGGACCCTACCAACATCACCCTCATCCTAGACAAGGTTCATCAATTGTTCATTTAATTTGGCCGGGAGATGGAATTGTTCATGTGAACCTGAGAATGGAATTGATGGAGAAGAGGAGAATATTGAGAGCCACCTCAAAGTTCTTGCAACGAAAAATTCGACTCCAATTGTTAGAGAAGGAGGAAGTCCGTGAATTTCGTCAAAAGATTGTCACTTTTTTTTTAAAAAAAATTCGTCACTTTTTTTTTTTTTATCATTTTTTGAGTGTGTCACTTTTTTCTATTGTCTGTCACTTTTTAATCTATATAACTTCTTTTAATTTGTGACACTTTTTTGAATTCGTCAGTTTTAAAAATTTGTCACTTTTTTTAGTTTTTTGTCACCTTGTAAGTTTTTCTAATTTTTTAAGAAGATAAACAATGAAGTAATATGTTATATTTTCCTAACATAATCAGCATGTGGATTAACATGAACGTGGTGATTATTTTAAGAACATGATTACCGGTGCTGCACAAATAAATGATGTTATTTTGGTATTTGTCACCTTTTTTTTTTTAGCTTTGTCACTTTTTTGAGTTTGTATCACTTTTTTTAAAAATGTAAAAAAGTGACAATTTTTATAAAAAAGTGACACTGTGTTTCTTTTTCATTTTACACAGTATTTTATACTTCTTAAAAACTTTTTATATGATTTTTTAAAATATCCCTAATTTTAAGGGTATTTTTGTAAGTACCCCTTTTTACATTAGGCTAAATTCTTATTCTTTTTTTATTTTCTCCATGAATTTGGGCTAATTTTCCATTTTTTACAAGCTAATTTACTTCTGGGCTGTGGCAGAGCTGAACTGTAGCTCATCCCAGCCCCCCTTTCCATCTGCTTCTGATCAGTGTATTCCCTACCGCTAAATATACTAAATGCCCGTTATCCTTCATATTTCCTTGGTATTGTGAATCTTAACAAATGATTTAGGATGTGTGTTTTGAATTTGGGTTACCTCATGCTATGATTTAAAAGTTATGTTAATTCTAAGTAATGTGTTAATTTACAAGTTGTGTCTAATGATACAAATGATGGTGTATATATTTTTTTGATATTCTCATCCAATTTATTGTAGATCAACTCCAGACATGTTCTTTTTATATATAATTTATGCATTTTATTTAGGGCAGATTTATTATTTAATTAAATTAATATTCTAAAAAATTAAACAATAAACTTCGTAGATTCAAGTTTCGGTAATTTTCTAATCACAAGGAGGTTTGATTGTAAGATATAAATTACATATGACCGAATCTTAAATCATCTGTGATCATAAGTAATAACGAGATACATATATAATTATTGCGGATAGACCATTATGTGTGACATTTCTTACTTGTGAAATAAGTAGCCGATCTCACAAATTAAAGTGTGATGACACTTAAAGAACACGTGAATATTTTATTATAGAACAAAATATTAGAGATCCGGTGGAGAGATTTCACATGGATAACTATATGACTATCGGTGGTTAATATTTAACATTCGATAATGAAATGGTCCTTCGACTTGATGTAATCGTAGTGTCTTACATGGAGAAAGTCATACTTTAGTGATATTGGATGTTGTAATATCAAAAGTCACTAATACGATATCGGTCAGGTATGTCAGGAATCATATATAGGCTATAAATGATCAACATATGATTCGTTATTCTTAAATAGTAAGAGATTATGATCTACATTTCATTCAGTTAAATTGATTACGAATTCCCTGGTCAAGGTGTACTCATGAGTCAAAAAGAGTTTTCGACTTATAATAACCTAATAGTGGGATGAAAGGTATGATCGATAATTGAGGTTGACATACTTCATATCTCGTAATTGATCAGATCATATTGATGAATGAATTATAATTTCACCGTAAATGAACAAGCTTGATTTTTGTCATATCACGTGATGCTTTTCGTCGCATATATTACTCGACACATTGTTCAATTTGGGACAACGAATGTGAATTAATTAATCTAGGTGATTTAATAATAAATTAAAATGGTGGTTTAATATATCTTATTTTGATTAGATTAAAATAATAATTCACATTTGTAGGCATCATGATCAAAAACGTAATGTGTCACATACAAAAGGAGAATTAGAAGAACGATATTTATTAATTAATTAATTGGATTACTTGTTAACATTCCCGAGTTAATTAATTAGATTAATTAAATATTCGACCATGTTAAGTTTAAGAGACGGACCAGCCCACTTAAAGTTCTATCAACAAGCTATTAGAGTTTGAAAATAAGATAATACAATTTATTATCTTGCTAGTACAAGAAAAAAGAAACCATAATTCTCTCATTCTTATTTTGTGTGTGGATTTTCATTAGAGGCTAGACAATTGAACAATTGTGGATTGCAAATCGAGAGTGTTCGTATTCCAAAATTAGCAAAGAAGTTTGTAGAAATTAGAAAATGTATTAATCTTATCTCAGTTTCTATTTAAACACAAAGCAAATATGTGGTTGGAATTGAAATAATTTTTTTTTTTTGACGTGCATGATTAAATAATTTCCTAACAACATATACATTTGGGCTTCTCGTACACATTGGTTGAAAATATGTGGAACTCATCGAGATGATATCCCCGAAGTTAAAGATCGATGCTAGGATATCTCTTGTGAAATAGAGTATGATATTGGTGGGGACGTATGTGTCTTGTGCTGGTTGTATATAGAAATTCATAGATTTTGAAACCTCTAATAATTGAATATAAGAGACAAAAACTTTAGTTCCATATTTCCATTAATGTATTAATTTTCGTTTACATAATTGACACATGTTTCAAACTATAATTTTTTTTTCGTTTTTTTTTTTTTTGGGTGAAAGTAGGGTAGGAAGATTGTCGACGTGTGTAAAGGTAGCAGTAACAATCTAAGTAGTCAAAGCCATTCTTTCTGATTATTTTCAAACAAGAAAATATGATGGCTTATGTTATATACCTTTGTGTATCACACATTTTAAAACAAAAGAAAGTTTTGATATGGGTACTATATATTGTAAAGAACTAGGAAGTCAGTTACGATCAAATTCCTTGACAAGAGTATGGCATGATGAGATTAACCACTAACACTCAAATAGTTATCTATGTTGAATCTCATNTTTTTTTTTTTTTTGGGTGAAAGTAGGGTAGGAAGATTGTCGACGTGTGTAAAGGTAGCAGTAACAATCTAAGTAGTCAAAGCCATTCTTTCTGATTATTTTCAAACAAGAAAATATGATGGCTTATGTTATATACCTTTGTGTATCACACATTTTAAAACAAAAGAAAGTTTTGATATGGGTACTATATATTGTAAAGAACTAGGAAGTCAGTTACGATCAAATTCCTTGACAAGAGTATGGCATGATGAGATTAACCACTAACACTCAAATAGTTATCTATGTTGAATCTCATCAACGAGTCTCCAATATTTTATTCTATAACAAAACATCAACTTATACATTTAAGTGGCACTACACTTTAACTTGTAAGATCAACAATTTACTTCACAAGTAAGAAATGCCACACATGTTGATCTATCCGCAATAACGATATCCATATCTCATTATTACTTACGACCAAAGAAATTTTAAGATTTAGTCATATGTAATTTGTAACTCACAATTACAATTATTTGTGATTGATAAATTACTATATCTTAAATCTACAGATTTTATTATTTAATTTATTAGAATATTAATTCAATTAAATAATAGATCTACCATAAAATGAAATGCATCAATTATATATTAAAAGTGTTTATATCTAAAGTTGATTGGATATATGGCATAACACTTACAAACTCATGCTTGCACTAAATACAATTACTTATGTACCTAATATCGTAAAAGTCTATATGATGATTGTGTTTATATTACGAGAACTCTTTGATAGTGAATTTGCAATATTATTAATTGTGGGAATTCGTTCTTCTTTTACATCATTTCTTATATTATCTCTTTGATGAGATGATACCGCCTTAACGCATGTTTGAATTATTGATGAGACCTTAGTTCATATGCTTGCGTGATGACTCCATTGTTATTACAATACAAATGTATGTGATCATCAATGTTAGGAACTATTCTAAGTTAATTAATGAATTTCTTGATCTACACCATAACTCTTTGCTACTTCTGAAGCAATAGTGTATTAGGTTTCTACTATTGAATAAACTATTATTTCATGTTTGGAACTTTTTTGACTAATCGCTTAATTATTAAGAGTAAACCACATCTTGATTGAGATTTGCTATCATCAATCTAGTCTGAATAGAAGTTATCCACGAACTCTTAGGTCATCTTCCCCATATAAATTATTAAGAGGATTTTGTATATATAGATTGGGAAGGTCAAGCAATCTTCATGATCTGTCTCTATAAATCATGTCAGTTTGTCAGATCACCACTCTTGTAGGATAAGTGTCAAATGTCATTGGGAGCTCCATGACTCCTTTTGGTATGACAGTGGCTCCTCCGAATTCTCGAAAGGGGTGTCGAAAAACCTAAGTGTACCCCTTGTTCATGCGCTTGCTTTTGTCAGTAGATTTTCGCTCATCACTTGACTTTCGCTTATGACTCAGAAAGTGACATCTTAAAGGCCCGATTTTACGTCCCATTCATCAACGCTTTTATCACTGCCAACATTTGAAGGCTTTTATGCCAAGTGTTGCCTAGCTGAACCTAGTTAAGTGTTCCTGCAAAGATTTATCTTTCTGTTATACAGCCTACATCAATCAAATGGTTTTCTTTATCTTCATCTTCATCTTCCTCTTGCTACTTAAGAAGTAAGCCACAAAACTCCTAGAGAACTCCTCAAATGTTTTTATAGATCGGGGTGCTAAAGTGGCCACCCAATCTTTGGCTCTCTCCTGAGTGTCGGGCAAAAAAATTGGCACATCACTGCATCCAAGGATGTATAGAGTCTCATTAAATTAAGAATGTATGAAGGTGGTCAAGTGAATCTATGACTCCATCGTATGCCTCTATCATCGATTGTTTGAAGCATTTTGACAGAGAGACCAACATTATCTCCGGTGCAAATAGGTCTTCTTCCAAAACCACTTGCCTATGTATGTCCTTCCTCTTAGATAATGTATCATCTATCTTTAGGCCATCATTTCCTCCATTTTTCATTCCAAGTCTATCATGGGTTGGGAGGAAAACTGGAAAACTGCAACCCTATGGAAACTGCGGAGCTACCACCCATGTAACCCCCAAGTCTCCTATTGCTAGCTGAATAATAGGTAGGAAAACCAATTGTGCCACTTAAGTCGATTGCTCGCGTATGACCTTCGAATTGTAGTCGAACTGTAGCTCTTTGTGATTGACTTTGCAGGATGGTCATCATGGCTGCCAATCGAGTTTCCAGAATACTGAATTGGCTATGCGTCACATACTGCTAGGATAGCGGCAGAGGGTCGTGACTCCTTGTAACAAACTCCGACCCGTTCTCTATTGTATTCTTGACCATACGCACTTCGCTCCTAGTCCGTCTCCTTGACATAGGTTTTATGTTCAGTGGTTTCCCACAGACATCGCCAATGAAATGGTTGTGAAACAAGTCTTTGTGCCCTTCTGGTGATGCAAGGTACTTCTACTACTCCGATGAAAAAATGCTACTTGCGAAATGAGGTTTAGGCTCTCTCTCGTTTTACCTCCGTCGTGAGAATTAGCGAAAGATTTAAAAACATAATCTTAGGAAGAAAAGATCGAATGTGTATTTAGATAGCCAGAATCTCAAAATCCATACCTTTGTTACCTTATGAGTACTTATACGTGTCTGAAGTCATATAACTGTCAAGCAGTTATTGTGACACATCCCACATAGGGCCTCCTACTACCCATCTTGAGTGGATGACCTCCACCTATCCAGCGGTGGGTTGTGTCCATGATAACTAGTGATCGGTTCCCATCTAACTCAATGATATTTTTATGGTTAAGTGTTGCATTGATCTCGTAGCGGTAGATGGTCCTGCATGAATGTAGAAGACCTCATAGTAGTAGGTAGCCAAGCACTACATAGAGTGTAGATTGAGTAGCCTTCTCTTTATTGATCATAATGGATAATTGTTGGTGCCTCTAATATCATGAGCCATAACACAAAAGCATAAATTAAACAGAAGGGGCCAACTATCACAAGAGAATAACACTTTATTAGTTGAGCAAGCCGCACATTCTCTGAAAAAATTACTGTTCCAAAACTCATTTTCTTCAAACAAAATATTTTTTAATGGAAGACGAAAAAATGTATTTTTAATCACACATTCTCTAAAAAAATCATTATTCCAAACACACTTTCCGCTAAAAATGGAGCTCGAACCAGGGGCTAAATCCTTTTTCAACCTAAACTCTGTTGTTGAATTAGGACTTCGATTAAGTTACTAATTTAACTCCTTATTTGATTCTATTAATTTGAGTCAATTTAAAGTGTCTTCTCACCTTGACTCAAATTCTTTGAAATTACGATGGGCCTTGACACCTATCTTCATACCCTTTTAGTACGTTCTTTAATCAATTCTCCTAGATATGATCCGATTCAAAATCTCATTAAACGTGACTATGATTTGACGTCTTTAAACTTCGATCTTCATTCATTTTGTCATTAGCCACAGAACTCTTCTAGTCTATTTCACGATATTTGACAATAATGGAACACCGTTCTGTACACTACTTGATTATTATAGCTCCACTTTGGTACGAATCTATTGCCACAACACTACCTAAAACTATATTCCCTATAAGCCTGTACAAATTGCCAATATTTTCACCTTTTATTATCGCCCATGAATTTTTCTACACATTCATCATACCAATATGTATTACTCATAACCCAATGTATCCGGTGCTCCCAAGATATCAAATTTTACCTCAATCTTGGGACGTGCACTATCACACCTCATTCATACAATATACTAACCAGTGTAGAAATTCAATTGATGACTCGACCTAAACATCCAATTTCACCCACACTTTTTTTTATTAATAAAATTAAGGCATCTCCGAAAGTAATCACTTCGTCCAAGCTGAGACTTCACTTGCAACAATTCTCCTCAGAGTTTCCAAACACTAATAACTTCATCCAAGTTGGGACTTTACTTACAACAATTCTCCTCATAGTTGCCAAACACTAATCACTTTTCGATTGACTGAAATATTGACTTGAACGTCAGAGTACTCGCGGCTGCTTCAACTCTTTTGGAAAAGGCCATGAGTGACTAACGGCGTGCTACCGTGCGCATGGAGGAGTATATGCGAAGATTTATTCTGTTAGCCATGTGTCAGAGCTATTTTTCGAGGTCAGCAAAAATCATGCAATAATATATTTTTCATAATCTCACAACTTCTCCCTAATCAATATTAATCACTCTAAGTTGAGGCACAAGCACTCGTATCCAATTTTATAGCTTCTCTCTCTGAAATTGGAGTCTTTCTCTCTCTGATGTAATAAAGACCACCCATTTTTATAGATTTCTTGCCGGTGCATTGTGCGTGCTCATTATAGAAATTTTCCATGTTAAAGTCACCTAATTGCATACAGGGTCTTTATTCAAATTGGATTAACAATCTTTTATCTAATTGCGGTAAGAGCTCTTTTTCCTATATAACATTGTATACTAAATCCTTTTTAACCAAAAACTCATTGTTGAATTAGGACCTGAATTAAATTATTACTTTGATTATGTTACTCATATAAATAATCGTAAAATAAATACTCCATGTGGCCAACGGACGAGCTCACATATGGCATAGCAGTGCGAGTGACCCCGTTCTATGCACGCCGATGTGAACTCGGCCTAAAAGCAGGTTGACTGATATCCTTCTGACAGAGGCCTTTAATACGACCCCATCCTAAGCGAGGCGAAAAACCAACCAACAGCAGATCCTATGAAGTGATTGACAAGACAACACACTGTCAACGCCACTTTTGCATATCTACACAGTCAAATCCTTAGTCTATAAGTAGAGATATGAGAATCTCAGCATTAAATGACATGATTGATTGATTGATATTAATAGGAACCAATAGTTCTAGTGGAACCACATGCCTTACCATCCAACAGATCTCATTCACTTTGCATTTGGTATAAAAACCCACACTTAGTATCGAAGGGTGCTAATGCAAGTTTACACATTAAAAGTAAACATCGACCCTCCCTACTATATTCAACGGCCACCGACCCCTTTCTTATGTACCAAACAATTATAATAGCAACTTATTAAACATTTTGGACCATTCCCTTAACTGATTCATCTGAAAAATGGTGACTCGAGTCTGAAACATATTGGGATCGGACCATTTTTGGGATCAACAGACTCCGAATTTAATTCTACTAATTTGAGTCAATCTTATCACAGTTTATTAATTGAACGTGATGGTTAACAATTGAAACGCATAAGTTTCTTTTGTTCGAAAGTAAATGAATTGTATCATAATTCAAAAAGTTCTGAGAATATTTTTGCATGCTTTTCAATTGTTGAAAGGTATGAAATGACTATCTTACACTTTTGTAACCGTTAACTTATAGTATCCAGAAACTGCATGATGTGACACAAGCAGCGGTTTTAGATTATATTTTGATACATTTTGTTGTATTTTAGATTTTTTCTTACAAGTTAATGAATTGCCTTATGCATATGCATATTGAAATTGTCACTATGCCACTATGGTTGTGTAAATTAAAGGTTAAGAGTGATGATGGTGGTGACCAGCGGCAAATTCAGGGTTAAAGTTCAGCTAGGACGATAATCAACGATCGTAATAGCGATGACGTTTATTAATATATAATTAAATAATATTAAAAATTATACAATATATATGTAAGCACACTAAAATGTAAAAATTACAAAGATGTGAGTAATTCAATAGAACCCAAAAGAGGTATAGATTTTCGTTTTGATTGAAAAAATCGATCCATAATCTGTGAAATGCCCAAATTTATTTCTCAATTACAATTAATTACAAAACAGAGCAAAGTTGAGCCCAATATCTTCTAAGTTGAATTTTTTTAATCCTAAGCCCTAAATCCCTAAACATAAATAATAAATTCCGAAATCATAGATTCACAAATCACAATTCTCATTTGAATGTCAAATTACCAATTAACTCATGACTCATAGAACATAAGTCATAAGTACAAATAACACCAAATACCAATTCCAAATTTCCAAACCCAACGAAAAAAATATGTAAAAGAACAATGAAGGAGACTCACTATCCAGCGTCTATCCACTGATGTCGACAACTCACGAGTCGGGAGGTCCGTCTCTGTCTGAGTAATCAAGTTCCGTTTCTAGCTTTCTGCTCACAGGAGGAGTCGATGTGGTGGATGAGGGTTTTTGGCTTTGTGATTACAAGTAATTGCCCACAGCACACAAGATTGAACTCTGGAGTCCTAGATGAGCTCACTACGATGCGATGACTATGGTATGTTTGCGACTCTGCGTGTGTGCGTTGCGTCGTGTGTTTTCTTCTCACCTTCGCCGATATATATATATATATATGTGTGTGTGTGTATGGATAATAGTAATAGATCGACTGAATTTGAATTGAGTCTGGTTATTTTAAAAAAGGCCCATTGCATTTTAAGCCTAAACTTTAAAAAAAAAAAAAGGAATTTCAATCTTCTTTTTCAGTTCTCCCCATTCCTTCCACTGACACTGGACCACTGTTCCGGCAGGGTCCGGCACGCACAGCCGTGCCCCTTCTCCGGAAGTTGGGTCCGTCGCTGGTGGCAACGATGACGCTTCAATCACGCTGACATTGGAAATATGCAACAAGACAGATGTGGTAATGAAAACATGTTGTGAAATGTGTGTAATTATATACGTCAACAACATTGTTATTAAAAGGATCGCTTAAAAAAATATTTTCAAAATGAAAAAAATATAAAAAAAAATTATGTTTGGAATTAGTAAACTTTTTAATGGTTTATGTGAATCATACAATTTTTTCCTTCAAGAAATTAAACCCGTCATGTTATCTTTCAATGGTGTTGGGTAAGACTTAGAGTCTCGCCTTTCAATACAGAAATGTCAATGGAATTGCAATTCTCCATTTAGAAACGTTCAAGAATTTTCTTTATATATGACTTTTGTAACAAAGCTAGAAGCCTCTTCGAACGATCTCTATGGATTTTAATGCCTAATATAAAATACAGTGATCTTTGTCCATCATGGCAAAATTGTACGAGATAATTGCTTTGATAAATCTCAAGTATCACTATATAGAAGACTGAATTACGCCATAGATTGATCTATTCAATTTACAAACTTTATTCTCCTGGCTAGTTTCAATGAAACCTGCTGATTGTTGCATATAGATTTTTCATCCAATTCTCCATTAAGAAATGTAGTCTTCACGTCCATTTTATGTAATTCTAAATCTAAACGTGCCACGATAGCTAAGAGTAGGCGAATTGAAGTAAATCTCACTACTGGTGAAAAGGTCTCCTCATAATCTATACCCTCTTGTTGAGTATAACCATTTGCCACCAAGCGAGCCTTATACCTCTCTATAGTCCCATCAACTCTTCGCTTTATTTTGAGAACCCATTTGTTCCCAATGGCTTTTCGACCAGATGGAAGATCAACCAAGTACCAGACTTGATTCAATTTCATAGACTCCATCTCTTCTTCCATTGCATTCTTCCATTTTTCTTTTGCAGTGTATGATAGAGCTTCTTGTATTGATTTTGGTTCTTCATCATCTTCTGGAGATACTCAAAAAACTTGCCCTTCAATCTCGAAATGACCTTTTAGCATACTTTTTCTAGTACTCTTACGAAGTGAAAGCTTCGATGTGACCCTACCAATTGGAGTTGGAGATAAGTCCCTCACACTTCGATCAACAGGTGGAAATGCTTCCTCTTGTACCTCAGTGGATCCATCAAGTACAACTCTATCATCTAATTCATACAAAGGTTCTACCTTTTTAATTTTTCCTTTACTAGGAAAATCATTTTCAAGAAAAGTTTCATTACGTGATTTTATCTCAATTACAGTCCCATCTTGATTTTTACCAATAAATACATATCCTTTGGATTGGTCTGAGTATCTTATAAAAATATACTTCTTGCCTAGTCGACCCAATTTTCCAAATTTACTTGAGGAATTATGGATATAGGCAACTGATCCCCAGGATCTAAGATAACTAAAATCAGGGGATCTACCTGTCTAAAGCTGATATGGTGTAGTAAGTACCGATTTTGAGGGAACTCTATTCAAAATATAGTTCGTAGTTAACAAAGCATCTTCCCAATAGGAAGTAGGTAAGTTAGCATGTGTCATCATAGACCTCACCATTTCTAACAACGTTCTATTCCTCTTTCCAACAACATCATTTTGTTGAGGTCTATTAGGAATAGTTAAATTTGTAATGATTCCCTTATCATTGTACAATTCTTTGAACTCATCGGACAAATATTCACGTCCTCGATCAGTTCATAAGGCTTTCACCTTTCTATCTATTTGATTTTCTACCATATTTAAATATCGTTTAAAGCATTCTACTGCCTCTGACTTATAAGAAGTCAAATAGACATAACTGTATCGCGTGAAATCGTCTATAAAAGTAATGGAATAAGAGGCTCCATGCCTTGCCCTCACATTTATCAGGCCACATGTATCCGAATGGACTAACTGCAATGAAAGTTCGGCTCTTAAAGTTTTATTGAATGGTTTTCGTGTCGTTTTTCGATTAGGCAATGTTCATAAGTAGGTAATGAAACCTTAGAGATTGAACCAAGCAAGCCTTCTTTGGCTAACCTACCCATTCTCTCTTGTCCAGTATGTCCTAATCTAGCATGCCATGTAGATGTATCAACATTCTAATCTTTAGAAGAAGAAGATACATTCATAGAGAAACAACGATCAACATAATAATTATAAGTGTTTGGATCACAATCCAACACTACAAAACCACCTTCTACATGTCCAAATCCATAACATAATTACCATTGTTTATACCAATAGAGCTACCACAAAAGTTCAAACTGAAACCTAATTTTAAAAGAACAACAACAGAAATTAAGTTCCTTCGTATCCCCGATGCAAATAGGACATCATGAAGGAGAATTGTACGGACACTACGCAAATGTAACTTGTATGTACCGATCCTTTTCACCTCTACTCTATCATCATTGCCGATGTATATCCACTTTGTACCAGCTAGAAATCGATGGAACTCCACAAATGTTTCTCGATCCCTGGTTACATGGTCTGTCACTCCCGAGTCTACAATCAACATATGATAAGATTCAGTTAGCATAACAGTGCTTAAAACATAAATTGCACTAAAAAAGTATCTATAAGAGCTACCTTCTTTGGCTCAGGGCATTCCCGAGCAAACTAACCCAACACCTGACAGTTGAAACATTTCAACTTGCTCTTATATTTCTTCTTTCCAAGCCATTTACCCTTTCTATTGCGTTTTGTTTTGTTCTTTTTGGGTCCTTGTCCGATTTTTTTTCCTTCACTTTCCTGCCTTTGAACCAATTCTTTTTATGCTTAAAGCCTGAAGCTTTTCCAGAACTAGTTTCAGCTACAAAAGCATGTACCAGAGATTTAGCTGTACCAAGGCACTCATCCTCTAGTTCCACATGGCGGGCAGCATCAGCAAATGTTTTGATGCTATCATTGTGAGTCAGACTGACTTTTAGATGCTCCCAATTATCTGGAAGGGAGCGGATCAAAGCCTAAACGTATTGCTCATCAGAGAGTACGTAACCAGCCAACATCAGTTCCTTAATCATAATAGACATGATCCTCACATGCTATTTGATATTGTGATTAGGAAGTTTCTTGTAAGTATCAAACTTAATGGTCAGCTGTCACAATCTAGTCACGCTAGTACCACCATATTTCTATCTCAAATATGTCCAGATGTCATAAGCAGTCGGGAACTGCTCACATTCATGAATGAGATCATCCACCATGGAACTTACCAAAATTTCACGAGCAGTGGAATCTTTCATTTTCCATGTCTGGTAAGTTTCCCGATCCCTTCTCTGTTGAGCAATTTGAACTACCCCTGGGTTTTTTATCACGTGGTTAATGCCCTCAAGGCAATCCTGTTCCTCCAGTACATACCAAATTTTATGGCGCTAAGTGTTATAGTTATCGCCATTCAATTTGTCACCTTTAATAAGGTCAGCTATGATATTCTTAGATGCCATAATCTGTTAAAAATTTCAGAGACAATCATATAAATATCCATTTATGCAAACATCATTTTGCCCTCATGTAAATTAAGTTTTATGATAATTTCACACTAGACACGGAGTTGAAAGTTCACTAAGTTTCCAATCATCGTATAATATCTTAATGTTACATTACCACAAAATTAATTTCATAGAGCAAAATCATATGTTTAAGGTTAGAATTACTCAAACTCTTGTAACCTTAGAACTCCCACTAAAATAAAACTATAAATCATGTACAAAATAAGCAAAACATTTTGACTATATGTGATAAATATGAAACATACATATAAATCTCAAAAAAATGTTAAATATGTACATGCGATCATATTAAACATCTTTAAGCAACTGCTAAACATGAAAAAATAAAAAAAGATTCACATAGATATTGTTCGACAATCTGAACTAACCATACATATCTAAATTAATTATAAAATTTTCATTTTCTTTTTGAATTCCATTTCTTGATCAAGATCCTGATCAAATAACTGTAGCGCAGAGGTGATAATTATCCAAAACATCAATAGCAACATCATGCCAATATTTAGGAAGCGTCCTCATTAGATGATACATACTTTCTACCTCACATATAGGTTGTCCCAAATGTATCACTTTTCGACGCATTGCTTCAAGGTATTTTATGTGTTGTACTAGGTTATGTAGTGGATCCATTTCATAGTTTCTATAAGTACGTAATTTTTCAACACGTTCCACATCCCGTGCTCTTCTAACTTTTCCTTTAAGGATGCTAAAAGTGCGCATTGATCCAATCATATCTGATCAAGTACATGAATTGGAAACTAGTCACAATGGATCACATAACCTAATCAAGATCCACACCACTTATAAACGTATAGAAAATGTGGTATATTAAATACT
>CAIGRL010172773.1:0-10171 GCA_903798325.1 Fraxinus xanthoxyloides | reverse complement strand
TTTAGATATCATCTTAACTTGATATTTAACTTATTTCTATGAGTTTTAGAATGTTTTGATATTGTGATATAGGTTCATGAAATTGAAGAAAATAAGTAAGTGTGCAAAAACTGAAGAATATGGCTAAATTGTAAGAGATCCAAAGTTCGTGGACTAAAGTGCAAATAATCAAAAGTTGTGTCAGTCCTCAAAATGAATATTCGAGAGTGCTTGGAGTCAATTGGATGAAGAAAGAAGTCAAAGAGATCAAATATAATCAAAGAATGATCACACATCATTTTCAACGAAAAAAGTTATACTCTAGATTTATAGTCTCATATTGAGACTCATTCTTGACATATCAACATTTGAAAAATGATATTTGAGTAACGTTGTATCCCTTTGAGTCATCTTTTCAAAGCATCTTGAATCACCTCAATTGAACACCGGGAGAAAAAGTTATGATAAAAATTACTGAAGGACGCGCAGTGCAGTTTTTCAACCAGACGATGGGCGCCGCAGTGCGGGGTTTTGCTGAAAATTAGTAGAATTCGAGGCGCCGCTACATTGCCTCCAAGGCACCGCCAGTGCGAGAAATAGGTTTTTGATTTTTCTTTTGGCCTCTTTTCTTAGCCAATACAACTCCAATCCGTCCAAGATTTCATGAAGATATAAATACAATCTCAAATACCACTTTTGAGAGGGGAATTCAACACAATTGAAGGAGGAAAAATGGGCGTAATTCAAGAAATCAAAAGGAGGCAAAAACAACATCAACAAAGAAGATTGAAGATCTATCCAAAAAATTAGTTTTTTTTATTCTCTTCTTTATGTTGTTTATTTTGAACGGTATAGATTTCATACTTCTTATCATAAGCTAAACTATTCTTCTAGAGTTTGATTGTAACCAAAACTTGAGAGTATGATTTTATTTTATTTATTTATTTCTATGAAAATTTCCATTCCGTTTATTTGTGTTGTGAGTTTAATGCTTTCAATTAATTGATCACTAATTAAATGAGTAGATGATAGCTAATTTCATCACTCGAGAAAGGGGAATTTAGGCGCGATCATAAGTTTAACACAACATAGATTTTACAAGTTTCGAGAGAAAGTATAGAATTTATGAAGTTTAGTCCATAAAAGAATCATGAACTTGATAATTTTTAGATTTTAATTCGAAATAGAGATATTGGAATTAATTTCTAGGATTAATCTTTATCCGGCACTTCAGAGAGGGGGTAGAATTACATTATAATTCTTACTTATAAACATGAAAAATTGATTAGAAATAACTAAGCTTTTTAAAATCATATTTGATAGTTAGGTGAAATCATAACCTTAGGCTTCCTCACTTTATTTGCATTTATTTGTTGAATTCGTCACCATATTAGTTTTAAAAAAAAACATTGATTATAAAATTCATTCGTCTAGATAAAATTGATGCTATATAATTATAGTACTTACAATCCATGTGAGTTCGACACTCTAAGTATTGAGGCTAAGGTGTGCACTCAGTTTGGTCTAGTTTTGCTAGAGGCTAGAATATCATAAGCGTCTTTTGGGTTTAAACGAAACCTGTCCCAAAAACTAAAAAGATAAGAATTGGATGTTGGAGAAGAGAACACGTGAAGAGTCAGGTATGCTTATATTTTTCTTCTCGTCTTTTCTTTTACATTCAAAGTAATAGGATTTAGACCAAATAACACTCGTATAGGAAAACTTCAATCATTTTAAATTTGTTAAAAGAAAAAATAGCAGAGGAACTCAGGGATAACCGTCTATCAGTTTACAGATGAGCAGCATATACATCTATGCCAATAACTCTCATAACACAAGAAAGCTGAGACGCTGAATGTGCTTAACTTTTAGTATGAAACATTGTCAGACCGTAATTTCAGATAATTAATATCATGTACAATAAATGGAATATCTTTTGTGAAGTGTCAAGGAGCCGCAAGCTATCTCGTCGCTGTATAATATACAATTTTCTTTGCATATATGGAGACAGGAAGTAATACAAAGAAGAGAATAGTGTCAAAAAAGATTATACCAGTCTTATCTTTGAAAAATCAGCAAGAAAGGAGTCCTCCCACTGTTTGAGCGGCAATAAGTTATCTGGGCACTTCATCATATCAGGAATTTGGGGCATATAAATGGTCTGTTCTTTGTTTAGTTTGCTTTTTTTAACCTTTGCAACCGCCACTTTTGGAATTTGTTCAGCTTCCCACCTAAAGAACAAATAAGGCACTTTCAGAATTAAACCCTAAAATCCCCATATCCCGAAAAGAAAAATACATGATTAGATACTTCTTGAGCAGTTTAAGAAAATGGTCATCATGGGTATTCCAACATTTTTTTTTCTGGGATTAATTTTGCAAGCTTTTGGCAAATATCTGCAACCAGCTATCCAACCATTAAACACGAGCTTATAAATCTATGCAGACATACCAAACGATCACAGTGGTTAGAGTTATAATATTTGACGAGTGTCATATGCAAGAGGCAAATCATGAACAAATGAACAATCATAAGGCTCTTGCATTATGACACTCGTCAAATGTTAAAATCTTTATCCAGTCAAGGCTAAAAAAAATTATGAGAAGCATATATTTATTGTTTACTACAATTCTACCAATAACAAAGAGAGTTGAGTTTATTTCTAAGTACTTCTATCCAATTCTATTATAAATTATATTATTCTACCTCTTCTTCTATATATTATTCCACATGAGAGTTCACAAATTCTACATTTATATACAAATCTATATCATACTTTTTAGATATTGGCTTACAAATTGATAGTGTTCATGGTCTCCTGAAAATTCTGAAAATGTTCTTTATCATTTCCTGAAGTCCTTTTTTCTGAAATATCTATTGGCATTGATATTTCAGAAGAGGGGACTCTAGGAAGTAATAAAACAACAATTTCAATTTTTTTCTAGAGGCCATCATTGCAGCCAATTTGTACAAAGCCAATATCTAAAAAATCCAATATTATTCATATGTAAATGTAGAATTGGTTAAAAGATGCCATCATCTGAGTCTTTGAACTTCATGATAATATATCCCATGCATTGCATTTTGCATGGAGAGTTTAATATATTTAAAGGATTAAGAAGACACAAAGCTCCGAATCCAAGATAGAGTGAGCAAATTAATAGCTAAAGATTTTCAAGATCTAACTTTATAATTTGCAAGTGTTGTTTACTTTAATTTTTTTTGACTATTTAGAAAAATTGTACGTGAGATCTTATTCGTGTATAGTTTTAACTTTGCCTACGTTAAAAGAAGCTACTTCCAAGTCGAGAAAAAGGAGGAGAGTTTCATTTTAAAAAAAAAATGAAATTAAACAAACGAGTTGGCTTGTGGGTTTCTTAGATCAGTCCATGAGACCCACAAGACCCAAGAAACCCACGAGCTGAACCTAACAGTGTTTTTGGACATAAGCCGAGCTTGACTCATCCAAAGGGTCGAGTTGAGCTCGAGCGTTTAAGACTTGAGTCGACCTCATTGCCACCCCTACTCTAAACTCTATCCTCATCATAGCAAATGAATATGTCTAAAACAAGTTGGCTTCTAAATAGTTCAAAATTACCCTTGAAAATTAAGAATTTTCTCTGAACGTTCACAGCGCACAAGAAAACATGCTTGAAAATGGGAAAATAAAAACTCCTTAAACATAATTATATAGATTAAGTCATTTTGATCCTATATTAAGTATGATAAGGATATTTCTAATGTTAATCAAATCATTGGTGATTGGTCCACATTCTTTCCTTATTGTCCATTATCCTAAAATGCAGCCACAATTAGTCAATCAATAGCATTATATTTAGCTCTGTCAAAAGACCAGGTAAGAAAATATTAAAATTATCAGTGTACTGGATAGTTTCCCTAATCCCTAGCAGAAACAGCACAGTGATTTTAATAGGAGAAAACAATGCCCACAAAATATTGGAACATAAGAAAAATAAATTTATAAATCTTTTTTATACTGTAAGAAAATCTTGTATTTCATTTACCTAAAAGGCTTAAGATATTATCCGCGTTTTAGATTTACCTAAAAATCTTATTAGTACTACAATAAGGTATTATACAAATCAGTCATTCAGCATATTGCACGAAGTTATCCAATCGCAAAGCTAACAAGAACAAAAAAATAAATCTTAGACGTGCCCACTGTAACAAAATCTTTGTCAAATAAATACAATAATATTCAACAAGACTCGATGTCCCTCTATGTGAGAGGTTCACTCATTATATAGAACCAAAATCATAATTAAATATGGTAAAAGCAATCTATGTATAAATGGTACAATTTTAATGATAATATAATCGCAATATTCGACGATCTTCGTATTCAATCTTATTGACATCCCCCTCAAATTGATGATGGTAAAAGTATCAATTT
Source organism: Fraxinus xanthoxyloides (assembly GCA_903798325.1). Taxonomy (NCBI): domain Eukaryota; kingdom Viridiplantae; phylum Streptophyta; class Magnoliopsida; order Lamiales; family Oleaceae; genus Fraxinus; species Fraxinus xanthoxyloides. The sequence continues at coordinate 5,778 of CAIGRL010172773.1, read as the reverse complement.
GCAATCATAAACTAGCGATAGTGACAATATTTGTGCTCAAACCAATTTAAATTAGCCCAACAAAGATTGTATAGGCCCAACAAAGATTAAATGAAAAATTACTGCTCAAGCCCTAAAATTGATCGCGGCCCAACAGACTCAAGTCCAATAGAACAATAATCTGGCCGCACAAAAACAACACGGCCCAATAGTGACCCGGCCTCACAGTGACGATGATCCAGACGACGGGAGAGGAAAAAAACCAACGACAATAGACGACGAAGAAGAAGAAACTCCAACAACGATAGACGACGACGTAGTCAACAAGGAAGACGAAGCTCCGATCAAATTCACTAATGGTGCGCGACGCGGACAACAGAGGAAGCAAACTATGGAGGAAGAGGAATCTCTGACCAAACTCACCGGTGCGCCAATAATACCCAACCATAGCCGCGCCGGAAATTGAGAATTACACCTTCATACGGTACTGGAAACTACGACACGAGAGGCAACCACAGTCGCTGCTATGATGAAACAGCCACCCAGAAAAGGTTAGGTCTCTGATACGATGGCAAATAAATACAATATTATTCAATAAGACTCGATGTTCCTCTATGTAAGAGGTTCACTCATTATATAAAACAAAAATCATAACTAAATATGATAAAAGCAATCTATCTATGTATGGTATAATTTTAATGATAATATAATTGTAATATTTGACGATCTCCGTAATTTGATTCAATTTTATTGACAATCTTGATAGGGGAAATTGATACCTTACACGCCTAAGATATTCTAGTCCATCTTGTGGAGGCCCAGAATCAAAATCAGGTCTCCTGTAACCAAAAAGGCAGGCTTTTGTATGCTACCACAATTTTCATCAGTGGCATCATCTTCACTGCACTCTCCTTCCAAAACCGAGCAGTCAAGAACATCAAGTCCAGGAAAACATGAGGCAGTATCTATAGCATTCACATGTTTTAATTGATTCTCTGCAAGCTTAAGACGGCGTTCACCTGAAAGGTGTGGACAAATTTGGTAAACATCCTTCATCTTCAACGTAAATGTTATTCATCCATCAATAACACAAAGGAGAAGAAAAATAATTCAAACGGGACATAAAGATTTTCAGAAGAAAAACCTTTTATACTATCCACAGATGTCTACAACATTCCAATAAACAAATTCTACTGGACTTTATTGTTCGATTTACAATTGAAGGCAAATGTGCATACATTTACACCTAGAATGGCCATCATATGCTCATATTAAAAAAAAAAAAATGCATAGCACACCAAGTGATTTAACTAGGACTCAGAACAATCATATGAACTATTTGATCTCCCTGTAAAAGTCAGCAACTATTCTAACTCTAGTGCAAAAAAATCTAGAGATATATTTTGGTGCAAAAAAGTTATTTGCAATTCCTAGAAGCCATTCTTCAGCGCACGGAGACTTTCAGGTGGTTTCCTTCTCTCCTAGCAGCAACTGCATCTGTGTCAATGAAAATAATCCCATCAAATTGACACAATAAGAACTAAATATCTATGAGGCAAAAATAAAAATAATAAAAAAAGCCAATAAGTAATTAAGTAAACTCTTTAAAATATTTTTTAAAAGGTTTTTCATTTTTCTCAAGAATATAATTTTCCCTCCCCCCTCAAGGCCCCTTCCCCCAAATCTTAAAAACAATGAAGCACAAGAAAAAATGGCTAAAGAAAATTCACAAGTTGAATGGTGGTAAAATGAAAACTGGCAAAGCTTATCAGATCGAGACTAAATTATATGGAAATCCCTATCATTTAGGAAACCAGGTCCCGTCATATTGAACATGGGAAACACACGAGGAAGGCAACTAGAAAACTAGAAAAGATAAAGTTGAACGAGAACAATAAGGATGCAAATTAAAATCTAGAAAAGCTAAAGTAGAACAAGTACAAGAAGGGTAAGTACAAAAAAGGATGAATAGTTTAGCCTTTTTCCCCAACAATAAGAATTTTTCAATCATCAGAAAATAGGCAGGAGACAAAAAGGAAAAGAAGAAATGATGGACGAGGCGGAGCACAAAAGAAAAGAAGCAAAAACATTTAAGAAGAATAGAGAACATGAATGCCTTGGTTAGGGGATTTAGATTACCGAGCAACCACTGCTGAAATCCAAGACAAAAGACAAACAATGAAATAGCTAAAGAAAAATTCGTAACCCTTGTCTCGAAACAAGTCTCGGGCATAGTGAAAATTATCAAATCAAATAGTCACGAACACATTTTAATGAAATGAAAATGGCCGATAGTTTTTAATTTAATTTTTATAAATGAAGAGTTAGAAAATCATGTAGACAAAACAAAGGATATAAAAATTGTTGGAGAAAAGCAAAAATAAAGATTACAAGTATACTTCCATTTGTTTATTTATCATGCTGAAATAAGACAGACAAGGCAATGAAAGAAAATTTCAAAACACACTCATAATTAGTGTTTAATTCTTTCAGTTTTGATGCATATTAAAATGTTTCAAACAAGAGTTCTGCTTGGTGAATAGAAAATGGTTCACAGAATTTTTACGGGCTTCCACTTGGCAGTTTTTTATTCATCCTTAATAATACAAAAAAGGGGCACCATACAGGAGCTACCAACACAGCACATATAATGTGACTGTGAACAATTCCCTTGTACAAGGGGAATTATTCTTCAAACAATATTCGTTTTTAGTATTAATCAAAATTATCGATTTCTTCTTCTCTGGTTTTTTTTCTTCTTCTATTTGTTTACTAAATTCATAAATAGGTGTCAATGGGTAAAGAAAGATGCTACTTCTTTTTTCTTGATGGAGAGGGAGAACACGATGGGAATCGTCTTAACACCACAAAAATTCAATCACACTCCTTGTAATTCAGCTCAAAATCACTGAGTACTCGAGTAAAAGTTGACTAGCCAAAGATAAGAACATCTCAGAGTCCTTTCCAGTTCACTCGAAACCCAAAATAAATAAATGTATAATAAGAGAACGGAATCGTATAATTATTGACACACATTTCGCCAAGAGGTGTGTTAAATTCAGATTAAGTCAGACAAATACAAAATGGAATTTCAAAGTATTTTCCACATCTACATGTCCCTTAAATTTCAACTTATTGCTCATCTGTAACACACTCTGAAATCATGTTAGTTCATTGCCATTGTCAGTAAGAGAATTACCTCACATAATTTTTACTGGAGTAACAATTTGATGATGAGACACCACATAGGATTAAAAGAAAAGATAGTACTGAAAACTGAAATCAAGAAAAAGACAATCTGTAGAACACAAATGAAGAAGAGCAAATCACAAGCAATAATAATCATAACAATATGCTCAAAATCAAGGCACAAAAATTTGTCAAAATCCAGAAAACACACAAAAATCTGACTTGTAGCCTAACAGGTAACTGAAAGAAATGATGAAATTGCTCACCCAAGTATCTAGGGGGCATGGAAGCTCTCAAGAACTGGTTCCTAGGATCAAAGTCAAAGCCAGTGGCATTTTGTTTCTGATGATGAGACAATTCATCATATTCCTTTGCCACCAAAGGACCAAGCCCACAGTAGATTTCAATCCACTTATTCTTCTGGGCTTCCAATCCCACAAATCTCAAAGCCTCCATCTCCTTCCTCGAATACACCAGTCTTTTCTTCCCTTTATTCCCAATGTAGCCACAATCTTGGGAGCGGGTTCCTGAAGTTTCCACCTTTTTTTCAGCTTTTGAGATCCTTCTTTTTGGCCTTTTCTCCTTTGTCCCCTGAGTTTTTTGGCGCTTCCCATTATTAAACGTCCCATTTCCGAGACACGGTGACTCGATGAGTGCTGTCTCATCAATCACTTGAATCTTCAAAGGGCATTTTAAAGATTCAAACTTATCTTGTTTCTTCACAGTTCTTGAACGTATTGCATCATCAGAAAATTTTCCTTCTAGTTTCGTCACAGTTCTTGAATCAACTCCATCGTCAGCAAACTTCCCTCCTTGCTTCGTCACGGTACTTGAACAAATTGCAATATCAGAAAAAATCCTTTCTTGTTTCGTCACAGTTCTCGAGTCAATTCCATCATGAGAAAAATTATCTTCTTGTTTCTTCACAGTACTTGAAACAATTGCATAATCAGCCAAAGGTCCTTGTTTTTTCACGGTACTTGAATCAATTGCATCATCAGCAAAATGTCCTTCTTGTTTCGTCACAGTTCTTGAATCGATTCCATCATCAGCAAAATCATCTTCTTGTTTCTTCACGGTACTTGAAATAATTGCATCATCAGAAAAATGCCCTTCTTGTTTCGTCACAGTTCTTGGAGCAATTCCATCATCAGCAAAATTACCTTCTTGTTTCGTCACAGATCTTGAATCAATTGAATCATCAGCAAAATTCTCCTCGCGATTCTTCTCATTTCTTGAATCAGTCGCGTCATCAGCAAACATCGCCACACAAGAAGAAGGCGGTTCTTGAATATCAGGGACAACAACATCAGTACTGACCAAGGCGGCGTCATATGCAACATCACCAGCGGGTGAATCTCGAATGACTGCTGTTTTCAGGGTATCCGTGTCCACCTCTGAATCTTGTTGATGACCAGAAAAGCAACACTCCGACTTCACTAACAGTAAAACACTGCTCTTTTGGTTGTTATTAGTATCATCAAGAAGGACTTCTTCAATTTCTCCTCCGTTAGGCAAGTGTAGATTCGGGGAAGGGAGAAATTCGTGGGATTGAGTTGTAGAAGTAGTCATTTTGAGGGCATCGGCAGAATTCAAAGTCTCAGCCATGATAAAATAGCTAAAACTGATTTCACAGTTGAGAAAGAGAGAGAGAGAGAGAAGACGAGAATAGACAAATTTGAAATTTCGCTGTCAATAGGATTTATATAGACAACGGAATAGACGATCGTTCAGATGGTTTATATTGGGTGGTTTAATTGCACTGGAAGTCCTTAGACTTTCACAATACTTGCAATAAGTCTGAACTTCAATTTAATGTAATTATGTTATTCAAGTCATTATACCTAAATTTGCGAGTAATGAACTCGCTCCGTTTTGGGTCTATGAATGAGCATATTGCAGTTTAGCATCCATAAGAAACAATGGATGTACTAACATGTCAAAGTCATTTCACTTAACAACTCATCTAAAATTGTAATTGACGTTACTAAATTTAGCAACTATATTTTTTATGAATAATAGTGCACATCAATCGTTCCGTTTTGATGAAGAAATGAGAAAATATTGTAGAGTTTCCCATGCAATTTAACAATTGTAAAGCCAATATGTCATTATGGAGATATGATAATAGTCATGATGATTTCATAGAAATACATACTATTGATGTCGTTAATATCTCAAAAAAGCATGCCACTTGAACAGAAGTATAAGCACTTTCATCTCAAAAGAATGAGACTAATTTACACCTCTCGCATTGGAGGATGTTCGGACTAAAAAAAAAAAAAGAGGAATAATGCTAACGTCTCTAATGCATTACATGATATGCAAAGGCTTTGAAATTTTCATTTTTATAGTGGATCATCGTGTTTTGATGGTAGATGTTTCTTAAAAAGTTTTAGGACATCTTCAATGTAATTGTGGATTGTTTGAAAAATTGGGTCGCAAGTAAAAACATATATTATTGTTGACGTCGAAAATTACATGAGCAAAATTCAAGCCAACTTAAGATTTAAATAAAACTTTATTAGTACAAATTTGCAAATCACAAGAGTCAATTAAAAATGTTTCATTTCCTTTCTTCTTAAAAGAGATATTTGAAATATGAAGTAT
>CAIGRL010172718.1:0-13626 GCA_903798325.1 Fraxinus xanthoxyloides | reverse complement strand
TATTTGCAGGACCCCCCCTCCTTATATATATATATATATATGTATGTATGTATATATAAATGTTTTAACATTTTTAATGCATCCGTTCTTGTTTGCATCTTTCATAAAGACATAGGAATGTTGTATGAAAGGATATATTTAATTGACATCAAGAGTTGATTTTAATTAACTTAGGAACACTGAACAACAAGAATGTGCACATATTGTCATGATATTGATTTCCATTAAAATGAATTAATAAGGGGAATTCAAAATCTTAATAATTCTCTCACAGTTTTATAAAAATCTTTATAAATTTGCTCAATAGAATAGTTAATTAATTTGTTAATTTAATATAAATTCTTCAAAAATAAAAATAAAAATTACTATTCGATTAAGGTTGAAATTAATTGATTATTGATTAAGTACATAGTCTCCCTTGAGAACAATATTTTACTTCACACTCTATTACTTGGTTTGCAATCTCGTACACTTGTTGGAAATCAAACGATTGAGTCTCATTATTTAAAAGCTCATTTTTCAAACTCAATTTCAATCACACTTCCAACAAAATAGTTTTACACGTAAATTTATAATATTTGATAATTTTTAACTACACAATTTTCAAAAAATCACTATTGTAAAATTTATTTTTCCAAAAAAAATAAAAGTAAATAAGGCTCAAATAAATCCTAAGTAGGATGTTCAACTTTTTAAGCTATATGAAGTGTGACATGGACAAAGCATATGGATATATTAGTGTGAATATAACTACCCTTCTCAAAGTGGAATTTGTATGGATAATTGTTTAACACCAACATGTTTATTTGTTACACTATTTTTTTCCTTCATTTTCAACCCACATTCACACGATAAAATATTTTACACATAAATCTAAATTTTTTCCCTACTTTTCAACCACACATTCTCCAAAAAATCACTATTTAAAACAATATTTAAAAAAAAAATTGTCTCTCAAATAAGGGTTAAGATTCTCAATCTTTTTTCATTTTAACACTTATGTCCTTACCTTAGTTTAACGTATTTTTAACATTGATATTTCATTAATTAGCACATCTCACAATTTATAATGGTTTTCACACAAAAGTCCACTGGGAAGGCATAAAGTGATTTCTTTTCCATCATTTTTGATAATCAATAAATAAAAAAAGCTCAACAAAGTATTTTTCCCTCATTTTGAATCACAAAAATAATATTTTTATATAAATTATGATAAAGAACGAGATATATTAATTAATGTAAATTTGATGATAAGAATTCAATGAGATTAAAGATTGGTTCACAAGTATTACAATGAGCAAACGTTGAAAACCTTAAATGCAATTAAAATGAAGTGAAAAAACAAATGAGCGAATATAATTACACTTTTTCTATAACTACTGTCCCGTTTTCTATTGAAGTTTTAGACCTTTCACGTACTTACATTTACTTAACAAATTATTAAAAGTTTTAGTTTGGTTTGATTTTCGAGTCAAAACACCAAAATTGTTTTATGTTTTTAATCATGTCATTGATGTGTGTCCCACGGTTATAAAATTGCAATTCCAATTTGATTTAGCCCTTGTTTGATAATTTTTTTTTAGAAATTATAAGTTAATCAAATTTTATTTAATTATACATTTTATTGTCCCAAAATTTTTATATGTTTTTCACCGCACTTCTATTGGAATTCATCTAGTTATAAAGTTTTGTCAAATGGGGCTTAACAATACTTTTTCCTCGACGCCTGTGAGCAAACGACTCTCGTGTAACTTCAGAAATAAATTGGTAAATTTCCAAAACTTCGAGGACTGAATTGGAATTTTCTGCAAAACTTCACTGCATAGTTAACTTCAGGATTAACAAATCTAAAAATTCAAAAATTTCATTAACATCCCCAAACAATTCAGATCGGATAATAATTCAACCTCTTTCACCTCGCAATGAGCACTCCGCAGCTCTCAGGAGTATGTTTTAATTTACGTGTTTTTATATTTTTATGGACATTAATCATGCGCGCATCAGATCTGAAAATTCGTCTTGATTATTTATTTATTTATTTTTTGGTAATTATTGAGTTTCGATGTATTCTTTGGTGCTTTTTGGTTAGGGTACGATGAGTATGTATACAGGATTCACACGGCTGTGCAAGGGTCTTGCGGTGGTACTAGTGGGTGGCCACATTGTTGTTCAGATTTTTCCCTCTGCTCTTTCTTACCTTGCTCTCATCCCTGCCAAGTACTATTTTCTCTCTTAATCGTGTCATATTTTATTTTTATGTTGTTTACATGAGACTTAATCGCCTGAATTTGTTGAGATGAATTGATGTGTTAATTTACTTAACTTATTTATTTGCAGTGGGTTTTCTTTCGAATTTATGATGGCGTAAATCCAGATATGACCGAGTTATGAAGATCAAGAATTTACTGGTTCTTTTCAAAAATAAATAAATAAATAAAAATGTTTGTGGCATGTATGCCGGTAAAAAGAGTGGATTTACTATGTAGAGTGTATTTGGGAAGTGTTAAAGACACGATTAGAGGCTTGATTATGCATTGCATGAAAGTTCTGTCTCAATATAAATGAAATTAGTTTGGCAAGTTATTGTCTTCGTGGCCTCAAATCATAAAACCAATAACTCTTTCTTCGACTGCCATTTTGTAACCACTAACATCAGATCATTTGCAAGCGGAAGCCAACTAGAAAATTTCTCTTAGGGAAGCTGACCATCTGTGGGTCTCGAACTCTGATCAGTAGACCACATTTGCTCATCTATCTTTTCAGCTATCATAAGACTTAGTTGTTTAGTTCATAGTTTTATGCAAGCCATTTAAATAGACAAGTGTGACTTATTATTTTATTTATTTAATTTACTGTAGGACCATACCTTTTGCTTGGAATCTCTTTACAGCTGGATACACTGAACAATCAATATATGGGGTAAAATTTAGTCATTCTGCACTTATTGATCTCTCTACTCAGTAAACTTTGCTCCTCTGACCTCTATTGTAAGGTGTTCCTTAATGTTATACTTCTTTTGCAGTTGTTTATCAGCACAATCGGTCTTCTTTTCATCGGGAAGCTGCTTGAACCCATATGGGGTTCTAGGGAATTCTTGAAGTTCATCTTTGTTGTTAACTTTCTGACATCCGTTTGTGTTTTCATCACAGCTATTGCCTTGTATTACATTACAAGACTGGAAATTTACCTGTAAGTAATACTTCAACATCTTCTGCAGCAAGTTGTGTTTTCCCTGAGCACCAGTTTCCTATTGGATTTTCATTTGCTTCACTATAATGTTGTAAAGTTCTGAGTGAATTGTGTTCTTGGGTTGACCAAATATTTCTCCCAAGTCAGTAGGCCTGGATGGGAGAAGTGCTGACTTGCAGCGATTCATTTAATGTTACACCTGGAAGTTGTGGTCAGGAGGCGCAGCATGAGTAAAATTTACATCAATCTAAGAAGTTCACATCACATAATATTGACCTTGGTTTCCAATGTTTAGCCCCTGTTTTAAGCCACATTCTTTTAAAACTCATTTTCAATCGACATTCTCCCGATAAAAATAATTTCACACATAAATCCAAATTTTTTTCCTATCTTCTAACCACACATTCTCAAAACAAAAATCACTATTACATAATCTATTTTTCCGAAAAATTGGGCTGTAACCGTCCCTTAGTCACCTCTGTCATATCCTTCTGTTTTGTCAATCATATGATTATTTTGATGTAACGGCTGGAACTTTTAGCCAGGAAACGCAACATGAATAAAATTTACATCAATCTAAGGAAGTTCATGTCACCTAATATTGATCTTGGCTTCCAATAGTTAAGTTGCCTTAATGTAACACCTGGAACTCATGGCCAGGAAATGCAACATGAATAAAATTTACATCAAAAGAAGTTCGTATCACAAAATGTTGAGCTCAATTTCCAATAGTTAATCACCTTCTGGCATATCCTGGTTTTTGTTAATTGCGTGCTGTTTATTTGATATCCCCTTTTAATTTGTTTTGACCTTGTCATCGTATGCTTGTCAAAGGTTAACTTAAAAAAATTCTGGTTTCCTTACTGTTGTTTGTTCTGCAGTTACATGCCTGTTTCTGGATTCCAAGGGGTCCTTTCAGGGTTCTTAGTTGGCATCAAGCAGATTGTACCTGATCAAGACCTTTCTTTTTTGAAGATAAAGGCAAAAGTATGAACTTTTGATACTTAAGAATTTTAATATCCGCTCCAACATGACATAAATTGTTAATTTACATTCTTAGCTTCTAAACTCGAAGGAGCTAAGAATTTTCTTATGTTTTCTCATTTTTGCTTATTTTAACTCTTTCAGTGGTTGCCTTCTCTTGCACTACTGGTGTCCATCATTGTAAGCATTTTCAGTGCAGAATCGGCATCTTATCTTCCCACCATGATATATGGTACCTTTATAGGTTGGATTTATCTCAGATATTGGCAAAGAAAGCCAGAAACAAAACTAAGAGGCGATCCAAGTGATGAATTTTCTTTTTCTACCTTTTTCCCTGAATTCTGCAGGTAGTATACTGCTTTTTTAATCTCTGTATTATTAAGTTTTTCTACCTGCTGTCTTTCACATCTCCATTTCAACATTTCATCTTGGTTGATGGTGTTCAGGCCTGTTATTAATCCAATTGCGACAATATTTGAGCGAATGCTTTGTGGCAGACGATCTGAAATCTCTGATGAGTCTGGGGACTATACTTTAGGAAGGACCACATTGCCTGGATCCGATCCCATTGAAGCATCTAGGAGGAGGTAATCTTTCTGGTTAATTTTCACGGAAGACTTGTCCTTTAATCCTATTCAGTAATACACATTTAACTATTTAGAGGAAGATTGTATACAATTATTTACAAGGCTACATCATGAAAGTTGCATAAAAATACTGTTGCCTAGGGCTAGGGGTATAATAAGGGGGCTTTGATGAATTTAGGAATTTTTCAACTTTTTCAGGGTAAGTCATGAATCATATTGTTAATCGTCTTAATGGATATGATAGTCGTAGCTATAAAAGAGTTTGAATGGGGTGCCACTATTATGCCCTTGTTTGACAACCATTATTTGGTGAAAATAGAGTTTTGAATAGTGATTTTTAGGAGAATGTATAGTTAAAAGGTAGGAAAAAGTTTACGCGTCGAATATTTTATCGTGTGAATGTGTGGCTGATAATGAGTACGTAAAAAAAAAATGAGTTTGAAAATAATGGTTGTCAAACAAGGGGCTATATTTGACGGTCTAGTTATTATTATTATTATTATTTATTTATTTTTGTCATTTGGCTTGGAAACAAAATTTAACACAAGAGTATGGACTTTTGATTAATAGTCGTTTTCTTTTCTTTTGGTTGCTTGTTTCAAAAATCATGTTGTGAGGTTGTGAATTTTTTTTATTAAAGAGACTAGAGTTGTAAATGCCAAATACTTCTACTCGGTTAAGATATATGAAGCTCTTAATCAGAGATTGAAGAGTAGATAGCATGAAATTTCAATGGACGAGATTCAAATTATGGTTTGGTGGGTGGCAAGTGAAAGAGATTAGAAATATTAGGGATTTGGAGAGGAATTTTGTAAGGATTTCCCTACGATTCAAACGAAGAAAGATAAGTAACTATGGAGACTGGAGTTATTAAATAGATTGGGTGATGTGTCTTGAAAAGAGCGGGAGAATTCGGAATTAGGGATGTTAAATGAAGGAGACCAAACCAGTCTGGAAAAAGGAAACGACTGAAAGAGGGCTTGTTGAGTGCTAAAGTGTTGGTTTTCTGGAAAATGGTCTGGTTTTTAACATATTTGTTTCATCTACTGACTTTGGGTTTTCGATTGTTGTAGAACTTGTGAACGTTTTGTTTTCTTCATGAATGGGCTGCCACCTAGGTCCCATATCTATTTAATTATCAAAATAAGGAAAGAGCACAAGATGATCAGAAATATGACCAACAGTTTGAAGGGGTTAACTTTCGTATTTTGTAGCATTTGAATTTTAATGTAATGGATGAAGTCATGTTATAGCAATGCACAAACTATTCCTCAAAGTTTGATAGCTCCAAGATGCGTGTATCAACTTAATCTAATTGTGTTGAGCTGTTGGAAAATTGCAGGGAAAGGGGTGCTCGGGCACTTGAAGAAAGATTGGCAGCTGAGAGACTTGACGCTGCAGGAAAGACAGAAGAGACACAAAAAGATGCCACTGAGAATGTGTAGAGGCTCTTGTATTGCATATTTTATATGCTCAAAACTACCAGATACGTCTTACAATTCTCTGCACTATTTGTTAATATATACTTTGGTTCAAAGGGAATTTTGGCATATGTTGGTTATCATGATCTTTATTTCAATGTCAGAGAAGAAACTGTTATGCGGGACATAAAACTGCTGTCATTTGCCTTGTGTTTCTTGTCTAATTCCCTCTTAAATAGAGAGAACAGTTTTTTTTTACAAGCAGTTGCTGATAGAGGTGTAACCCTACATGGCTGATTTTGAGGTGGCCTAATCGGGAATGACCCATTTCTTAGTCATGTTAGCTTGGCTGGCAATTCATGCCGTGCTGACCTTACTGTCCAACACAATCCTTTTGGCAAGTCAGTCCCCACTGTACTAGTTCTTACTAGTCACTTCGGCTAACGCATTTTGACACCTAATTTGAAGTGACACGGAAGAGCCATTAGCTTTTGATAAGGTGCGATCTAGATCATTAGATCATGGTCCAATTTAAAATGGCGCGATTTAATAGTTGAAACGAAGATGCGTTAAAAGATTTGATCATTAGAATCAATATAATTGGTTTCTAATTATTTCTTTCTTTAAATTATGTCAAAATAATTTTCAAATAATTTTTGAGTTTCATGTTTGAAATGTAGTATTCAATATTTTTCGTTTTACAAGAGTACATTCAAGCGATGGTTAGCCTAGCAAAATTAATATCGTACTATATTAATTTTTGAAGAAGCATTGTATTTTGAGAAGCGGACGTCCATTTGATCGTGTAACATCAATTTGTAGAGGGTTAAACTTGTTTTAAGGAAATCTGCATTCGCATACCTTACTTTATTTTATCTCGTCCTGTGTTTTCTATGATCTAGTAAGTAGTGATATGTTCATTATAATACATGTACCATGATTTCTATATATCTTAACCCTTTAAGGTATCTGTACGTAAAAGGTTATGCAACAATTTTTCCATCATTTTAAGGCATCACATTACCTCAAAACAACCATGACAAGAATCTACGTGATCGAGTTCGATTACTTGAAAGTTTCCACTTCAACGCACTAATAACTCAAAAATCTTGACTACACAAGATTCAAGGAAATTTGAGGCCAAGGAGTAATGAAGTATTGTAGACTTGCATCCCTTAACCAATACAACCCCTGACTCTGTTCAAAAGCATATCAATGGCAAAGGCTATGGTGCTCTTTATACAGGTGGGAGAACCTGGAAATACAGATCCATACAATTATTATACGTTGCATGCAGGCAGATCAGTTGGAGAGCAGTTTGAAGGCCTGGTCCACTTCTGTCAAATAATTTACACGTACGTGGAAATAGGTCAAGCATTTGCCAGCAGTTAGCTATTATTTTGGAGTCAGTCAATTGTGGTCTCAAGTTTGGGAAAAAAAGTTGGCCCTTGCTTATTTAAACTCTTCCAGAGACATTAGTAAGGCGTATAAAATTTTATTCAAATTTTGTGGTTTCATCCTCACCCGAAGAGAATTCTGTCTGCAGTTAGTATCAAGCTTCTTATTGGGACCTATCATTGGTATAAGAGCTTTATCACTATGGCATCCAACAAAGAGAAAATTATGGTCCGAGTGAAGTAATTCGCATCATACTTTAACATGAATTTCAGGTTAAGATGCTTATTTAAAATGATAAATTCCAATATCTTTTGAATGGTTGAATCACTTTACTTCTCAAAACTCCAAATTTGCAATTTTCGTGCACTCCAATGGCTTCAATCTCGATCACAATGTAAGGAAATTACTAGCCTCAACCTAAGTGTCGATTTTTGTGAGTTTTCATGCCAAAATAGTAGTTCTAGGTGCCTTTTAATTTTTGTGATATTTTCCATACAAATTTTCACCATTTTACTGTCATATTTTTCATCTCTTCCAAGTGCAAGACAAAATTATGTAAGTCATGTAAAAATTTGGAAGTTGGTGGGAGTTATGAGTTTGAATTCAATTCAAACCACTCCGTCCAATTCACTTTAATAACGTGTGGGTCGGGTCACCTCACATGAGCGACCCACGACCCATATTTTCTAACATCTCTAACTCGCACATGATGCGTTTGATCCGAACCATAAGGGATAATAAATGTCACATGTTAGATTCTTCTCAAGATCTATCTCACAAAAAATTATAAGACAAATAGATTGTGCGACCATCGAGTATATTAGAGCCCACGGTACTATAAACCTATTAGGGATGTATAAGAGCTCTACTAAATGAACATTACATCTCGCTATACTCCAAACTTATTTTTCAATATTAATTCAAGTATTTTCGATCCCTCAAGTATTTATGGAACATGCTTGAACTCCACATTTTATTATTGTATTCACAATTGTGTCATATATCCTAAATGGTTAAATACAATTGCCCGATCGTTGAATACAAATATAAATGTTGGTAGCAATAGTTTTCCTTTCCCACTCCAATCAATTAACTTTAGATCAGTTGTTTTCCTAGACGTGTCCCATCAAACCGAATCAATCATAGTTATTGGTGACATGCTAAAGTAGTAACACCGAAATAAACTATCAAGAAACAATCAAAATTCGTAAGGGTATATATGAGGTTATATAAATCTCAAGGTCTCACGCAATGATAAAGCAGTGATCCATTCATTTATTTACCCAATATTGGTCATAAAAGCACACGTGGTAAGAAACACGCGCTACGATATTTTATCTCATTCTTATGGCGTATATCATATCCTTTGTAAACAAATAATATCATATAGATCTTAGTTCGGTATTCCTCAATACCTAACTTGAGTTCTCCTTATGTTCATTCCTCTAGGCAATCTAGAATCGAGAACTGGATTTGACTACTAAATAGGTTTAATAGATTATCAAAATCCAATTTGATTACTTGTTGCAATCTTACATCAGGGCGACTAGATCATGTACACAACATGATCACTATGTCTCATCTCAACATACTTCAAAATGTTTGAGGCGATTGCTCGTGTGAGTGAGTCAATCTCAACCTGTTCGACATACTTTATACGTGCATGCAAAATATTATCTCGATTCCCAATAATAGATTACACACGAACTCAAAATTATTTATCTGCAAGCACATTAAACTCAATCATGAGTTTTCTCATACAATAAGTATCATATTCTACGTAATTTTAGAAATTCGATATTACCAACAAGTATATCTCTAAATATATTTAGAGTATCATAATTGCAAACCATCATTCACATAGATATATTGTAAAGATACTTTATTTGCTAATGTCTCTAACACAAATACAATCAAGTGTTTGGTTCCATCGTAATTTTTGATATCCTCAACACATGAGACAATTGCATAACTATCATGGATCTCATCCTCACAACTAGTATCATTATGCCCAACACATCTATACCAAACAATTTCTACAATTGTCAATATATATGCAATAAGATATTCTTCTTGCTACTCTATATAGCAAGACTGCATAAGTCTAATAATTATTTGTGCTCGATTAACACTCATGTTTAGTCGATATTTGCATATATATTCCAATCACAAGTTATTTCTTCGACAACAAATAGGATAACTGACAATAGCACTCTTCTGGTATTACAATATCTTTTCTAAGGACAACATTGATACCTACTGACTAGATCCATGTCATGACAAATATTAGGGCAAATAATTATAGCATACTTCTAACTCCTAATTGCACTATATATGATTCTCTGGATATTTTCTTGTGCATTTATGGAGTCTTTGAGCATACATAAAGACTCATATAGTCACTTTTGGACATAGGAGCATCAACATGATAACAATTTTATAGTTAAAAATATTCTAGAATCTTTATAATATACAGCTCTTATGACAAAGAAACAAGACTAGAATAATCTTTTTAAGACAAAATATATAATTGGCTAAACCCATGTCCTTCGTCTAAAAAATTAGAACAACCATTTCAAAGTGGTCTAAATACACTCATTCTCATATTTAGCCATATAGTGTCATCAACATCAAAATTAGAATTAGAACCTACCATTAGGCTTAAACATAAATACAGTAAACTTCATCCACATGATGAAGTTTTGTATGAGATTTAAACCTTGTTAAAACTCAAGCAACAGTGTCAAGATGACTATATTATGGTACAAGTATAATTATAAAATTACCATAATACTATAGAAGCCTTTAACATAAAACCTACAAATCGGTTCATGTCGATCTCTTCTATCAATTTTTAATCGAAAATGAAAATACAGTCTATATGTCTATTTGGTGTAATCTAAATTTAAACACACTATCATGGTTAGCATCAACACATAGAAGTGAATCTCACTGTTAAGAAAAACATTTGTCTGACTCAATGTACTCATATTGAGTATAACCTATTTTTTTATTTTTTATTTTTTATAAATTGAGCTTTATTTATCATAAACTTAATAGTCTTCCATTTAATTTTCAAGAATCTAAATGTTTATAATAAACATAATGTCCAATTAGAATTTCTACCACTTCTCGAATTAGGTTGGAATTCTATATTCCATATATATTTATATCACTTTCCTAATTTCTCCACTGAATTTCTGAGCTAATAATCATTGAAATTAAATATCTCTTAACTCCCACTTGGAACAAAAAATCATTGAAATTAGATAGTTCTTAGATAGCTCCCATTCAGCTAGATACCTCACACTCGTAAACAGATTACTCCCACTTGAATCAAAAGTTTAAACCAACTCTTATAGATTCAAAACTGGTTCATCAATACACATAATATCAATTTTAATAATATTCGCCAAAAGTTTCTCCTTGAAAAAAGGTCAAATGTCATGTATTGTGACTCAATATCCATCCAAAATCTCACTTAAATACCTTTTGAACTGTTATGTGTATCTCAAATATACATCTCGTTCTTAATAGACTCGTATTCCCAAACGCATTATCAAAAACTTACATAATCGATTATGTGTGCAAGACAACCCATATTTGATTATCTACGTGTCCAAAGTGTATATATTCTGAAGTACCGACATTGAGAAAACCCCATTAAGACATTGCAGTTAACTAATAATCTTTCCAAAATAAAATACATAAATTGGACTGCATTATCTCAAGTCTATTCACATTTAGTAATATTATGTTCTTTCTTCCCAATAGACCATATTATTTTTGGTGATCAAGGAATTATCAATCGAATAATAATTCATCTTTCATTACCTAGACCATAGATCTCTCGTGATAGAGATTCACACTCTCAAACATTTCTCAAAGCCTTCACTTACACAATCTGACTTTCCACTCCTTTTCGGTAAAGTCTAAATCAATAAATATCTTTAACTTATGAAAATTAGAAGCACAATTGAAATGCGTGAACCCATCTTTTAAATATAATGAAAATACAAAATTTCATCCCTATCTAGTAAGACATTCGGATGGATTTACTCAATGAAAGTTTAGCTCTTGTAACTTTTAATGGTTTTCTCGACTCAAAACCTCAAACCATTACATAAATATCCGGAACCATAAGTAAACATCACCACTCTAAGTATGAATATAACTACTATGTACAATTTCAAGTAATAGATCACTTTTAGAAGAACAACAACTGAGATCAAGTTTAGTGGAGCCTTTGATACTATCTTAATATCAAATAAGAGATCAGTTTCTCCATTTTGCAACACTAAGTTGAAGTATCAGTATATAAACCTCCACTCCATCTTCATTATTTGTATATCTATGTATTAAGTCAAAAACTCGACAATAGACTAAATACACTTCTTGATCTCATAAAAAATGGGTTTCTAACTCTTGAGTTCATTATCCACACAAAATAAGGTCCAATATATATAATGTTGATACATAAACAACACTAAGAATAACATATTCAAGTGTAATATCCTTTAGTCTAACTACTTTCGAGCTAAGAGATTCAAACTATGTGGTTGAAACACTTGAACCTTTATAATATTGGTCCTCTACCAAAACCACTTTCATGTACTTCTATCCGATACTTTATTCTTGGTCTCTTTTCCAGATTCCTCATTTTCCGCATTTGTTTTACCTCATTTAAAACTTAAGATCTGAAATCTTTTGCAAACTAAAACATTGCTACACAAGCATGTCCTCAAAATTTAGCAACATCAAATCGCATGTCTTTTAACTCATACGGTAGGTAGTGTCAATAGAAAAAAGTGACACTTCAATTTATAGGTCACATTGACCTTCGAAGTTCCCATCCATTGAAAAGAGACTAGTTTGAACTTATTACTCACCAAAAAAAATTGTGACCAACGAAAAATTGTTAACACTATGTTAACCATCTCAACTTAGTCACATTTGAGAAAAAAATATTATCTATAATAGAACTTAACAAGTCAAAAACTCAAGTACTAGAATCTACTTTTTTCTTACTTGACAAAGTTCTTGATCTTTATTCTCTAGAGTAGTCTAACCCATATTAGGTCTTTTATTACGTGGTTGATGCACTCTAAAATATCATGTTCTTCTAGTACACTGAAAATCTTATTATGCCAAATGTTATCGCATTTAGCTTATTACTTTTATTAATGTCTACAACTATAGATTTTGATGCCATGATCTATCAGATTTTAGAGACATTTTATTTCCAATTAATGCCCATTTATGCACATATACCATTTTACATTAATGAAAATTAACGTATATGATAGTTTAACGTTAGGCACAGAGTCGAAAGTTCACTATGTTCTCAATCATTTCGTAATTCTATTGTTTCACTATCAGAGACTTAATTTCATAAGTAAAATTCCATGAGTTCTAACCGAGAATTACATTTATTCTTCGAGGTCGAGATCTACCACTCAGTTGATGAATCGAATAGTTCTAAGATTTTCTCTAAATCTTCCAATCATTGAACTATTACTCAATCAACAATCAATAGGTCTAAGTAAGAATCTCACTATTCTATTGACTTTAGCATTCATAATAATTCACGAATTAATACATATCATGTAATTTAATAAGATAATTCCATAATGTGTAATAAAAGTATAATATCCAAGTAGGACATATACCATGATATCACAAATTAATTCTTCCAGAAAATAATTCCAATTATAATCGAAGAATAAAACTCGTATATTTAAGTTTTATTATACAAACTCTCAACCTCACTTTAATATGTGTTAAACACAATCCCGACAAATGAAAAGTGACATCAGAATTCTCATATTTTGCTTTTCACAAAAAAATTGTCCCAAAAATATTTACGTGTTCCATTAGGCCATGCTCTAGATCCATTTATTAATTTCAGTAAGCACGTAGCTTTTCAAAAAATTCTATAACCTTTGTTTTTCTAGCCTTTCCTCTAAGGATGCTATAAGCGTGCATAGATCCAGTAATATATGATCAATTACAAAAATTAGAAACAAGTCACAATAGATCATATAACC
>CAIGRL010172562.1:0-16193 GCA_903798325.1 Fraxinus xanthoxyloides | reverse complement strand
TAATTAATTTTAATATTTGTCTTTTAATGCCAAAATGCTTATTTTCATGTGTATTTATTATTATGTTAAATGATTTCCATTTATTTGGACATTAAATAATTAAGTTTAGTGATTTGTACATCGTTCGAGATAAAATTGTACATTTTAAACCAAATAGTAAACGTTCTAAGTTTGTTTAAGGGATAGAGATATATCTCTAACCCTAGGTGACCAATTGAGCTATTTTTACAAAAAAAAAAATGTGGTTGTTTGGTTTTAATCGACATAGAGATATAGTAGATTAACCAATTAATTAGGATTAATTTCATTAGAGAGAGATAATTAACTAAATTTGAAAAATCGGGTCTAACATAGTAAGTGAGTAATTTATTAATTGGCTTGTGGAGAAATTAATTAAGTGACGGTTAAGCGAAACCAAGAATCTCAACCACGTTTTCCTCCAAAATTTCCAAGTATTTATGTTTTCTTGTTTTGTAGATTTTAGTTAATTTTCCTTATTTTTCAAAATCAAATTTTATTGTGTGTTTATTTTTATTGTTAAAATAAATTGGCTAAAGTTCTTTAATCGAAAGTAAACATTCCTCGAGTGAACGACAATCAGGACTCAAAAAGTTCACTTTATTACTTGAACCCGACCCGTGCACTTGCAATATATAATTTTAGCGAATAGATTTTTGGCGCCGCTGCCAGTGAATGTTTTAATTTAATTATCATCTTAGTTGATTCTATATTTCACAATTTTTAGTCTTTATTCTTTTGTATAGATTTTATATATTTATTGTGAAGTTGACTTCTTAATTTTTATTTCCTTAGGTCTTCGGTAGTGCATGCTTCGTTCGAAAAGTTTTGATATTTTTGAATTTGATCCAGATATTGAAAGAAATTTTCAAAGAACGCAACAGGAACAAAGGGAATTAAGAAGGCAACGATTAATTGAGATGGCCCAACAAGAAGAAAAATGTAGAACCCAATGCTCAACTAGAAAATATTCTACGAAGTAGCCTTCCATTGGGTTTTAGTAACCAAGTGGGTAAGGCTCAAGAGCCCTACGTAAATGAGGAAGATATGCTATTTGGGGACTTCATGAACCCACCTCTGGTAGAGAATGAATCAAGTATTCTCTACGCTTCATATAGGCATCCAAACTTTCAACTTCGATTGGATATCATCAGTTTGTTTTCCAATACTATTCCATTTTATGGAAGGACCGATGAGAACCCACACTCTCATGTTGCACGATTTGTAGAGAATGTTGGCAATTTTAAATATGAAGGCGTGCGTGTAGAGGCTATCTAGGTGAGATTATTTGTTCATACATTGAAGGATAAGCAAGGGAGTGGCTTGAAACTTTACCACCCGGAAGCATAAATAGTTGGGCAAAATTTGTTCAAAAATTTACAACCAAAATTTTTTCACCCGCCCGAGTTGCCAAACTCAAGCATGACATAACAACCTTCCAACAATTCAAATTGGAAAGCTTTCATGAGGCTAGGGAGAGGTTTAAAGATATGCTTCGGAAATGTCCAAATCATGGAATCACAATGGGGCAACAAGTATTTTGATGCCTGTTTGACTCCTTGCCATTCAAATGTAGATTCATCTTCCAATGGGTCAATCAAGAAGAAGAGTATTCGGGAAGCATATGATCTATTCGAGGTCATGAGTGAGCAAAGTTCTATGTGGTCGAATAGGGGGTTCACAAAGAGGAGTTGGTGGAGTTCGAGATGGTGAAGCATTTTCAATGGTTCTAGCAGATTGACTCCCTAGCAAAGAAGGTAGAAGGACTTTCTACATCTACCTCTGGCTCTCATTCCGCCCATATAATACAATCTCCACCTATTTGTTATATTTCCGGAGAAAATCACCAAAGTCGGAGTTGTCCATTGATAGGTAATAGTTTGGCATCCATCGAGCAAGTGGCATATGCTCAAAACTTCCAACACCAAGGGTATAATCCTTACTCTCAAACTTATAATCTCGGTTGGCAAAATCATCCAAACCTCTCTTATGAGAACAATCAAAAAGTGCTAAACCCGAGGCCACAATAAAAGAAAGAATGATGGGAATAGGTCATTACTAAATTGGCGAACCATCAATTGCAATATTAAGAATGCAATGATGCCTCTATAAAAATTTGGAGCATCAAGTGGGCCAAACAGATAAGCTTCTCTCCGAACGACAACAAAGAGCATTGCCTAACAATAGCGAAACAAATCCAAGAGAGAATGTACAAGTTATTACCACTAGAAGTTGGTACAATTACCCGAAATTACAATAAAACGAGCAAGAGTTCAATCCGACAAAGCACCCATGAAGGAAGATGTGCTTGTTCAAGAGCCTACTATTAGTGTTGAAGCAGCCAAGGAAAGTGAACGGGGCCATCAACATCAAAGAGTCCATCATCAGTTAAGGCATATGTACCCCCTATTCCCTTTTCATAAACTTCAAAAGCATAAGCTGATGCTCAATTCGGCAAAATTTTGGAAGTGTTCAAGAAGCTACACATCAACATCCCATTTGCCGATGCCTTAGCATAAAATGACAAGTTATGTCAAGTTCATGAAGGACATTTTTTCCAACAAAAGAAAACATGAAGAGCATGAGACGGTGATACTAATGGAAGAGTGTAGTGCTATTTTACAAAACAAATTGCCTCCTAAAATCAATGATCCATGGATTTTTACTATTCCGTGCACAATTTGGTCATTTAAACTTTAGTTAAGCTTTATGTGAGCTTAGTACTAGCATTAATTTGATGTCTTTGTCAATTTTCAAGAAATTGGGTTTGGGAGAGGCCAAAGCAACCATTGTATCCTTGCAATTGGCCGATAGATCCATCAAGTATCCAAGGGGTGTCATTAAAGATATCATAGTCAAAGTAGACAATCATCTTCTCCATCGATTTTATAATTCTTGATATAGAGGAGGTCATGACATCCCTATTATCTTGGGATGGTCATTTCTTGCTATCGATCGAGCTTTGATTGACGTGCAAGAGGGGCGACTCATTTTAAAGGTTTAAGATGAACAAGTTACATTCAATATTTGAAAGGCCATCAAGTACCCATCGGAATTCGATTGATGCCTTCAAGTGGATGTTGTTGATCATGAGGTAGTCGATTCTCTTTATGGACTTTTTAAGGATCCTCTTGAAACATGTATTGCGCGTTCTTCAACTACCAAGGATGGGGATCCTAAAGTTGAGCACGTGGAACATTATTTGAGGGCTACACCGTCTTGCTCGTACAAGATAGCAATATACTTTAAAGATTTGAAAAAGAACTCTTTACCACTACTACCATATCTTCAACGAGCATCTACACTTAAATTAAATCCTCTTCCATCTCATTTGAGGTATGCCTATTTGGGAGATGCATCTACACTTCCAATTATCATTTCCAATTTCTCAAGTGATTCGGAGGAAGAGAAGTTGGACTATTGCAGATATTCGAAGAATTAACCCTTCATTGTGCATGCACAAAATCCGAGGGTTTTACTCCAATTTAAACTATCTAAGTCTACTCAAATTTTAGCTTTAGTGTCTCATTATCACTTCATATAAACGATTTTTTACAATACAAATGATAATGCCATACGGAAAAGTTCTTGCGTAAAGACAATTGCTGGCTCCTGAGTAATCAAAATTGCATGGTTAATAATTACGATGTTGTGGACTGATGTAAACCAAGATAACAGTTACGTCACAACATTTTTCCTAATGTAATCAATTTTAATTTTATGTTGGTATTTTAATGGCATCACTTACTAGCCTCCTCCCAGCCAGAGACTTATTTAACCTTCTTAGCAGAGTTTTATGGATCATTTGAAAGTAATCTCTATCAAGTCTCAATTAATATTCTGGTCCTCTCCCTGCAGGCAATAAAGGAATTATTACACAAGTTCTAACAATCTTCTTAAAATATTGGACTCAAGTTTTTGGTAAGAAAAGCCTTGATACATCCAAAAGATAGGCACAACCTTGCCAACTTGATGGGTACACGCAGAATGATTTTATGCATTGCATTGAAAGTATGTTTCACAAGTCTCTTAAAAGAGATGGATACAGTGTGAAGGCAAGGATTTTCGACAAACTATTTAAGGTAAATCTAAATTTGAATGGAATCTTGAAAAATACAGACCAGAGGGACGGAAAGGAAAAAAAAAAAAAAACAGATAACAAAAAACAAAAAGAAGAAGAAGAATTCACAAGCTTGATGTTTCATTAGGAGGCCCAGACCGAGTATTTAACAGAGGCTGGAGTGCTTTTACTACGATGCTCATGTTAGGACGGAAATCAGCTTCATACTGCACACACAAGGCAGCAACTGCAGCCATCTGTCATATCATGGACTGACCATTAACCAGTGCAACATGATAATAGAAATAGATAGACATTTTACAAGTGCTCATCTGCTAGATAGTCATTACAAGATTGGATAAATGTAAATGGTGAAAAATTCAAATAGAAACCAATCGTGAAAAATTGAGGAAAAATTTTGTTGTGACTACTGCAAGAAGCATCGAAACACCACATAAAAGCACTGGAAACAAAATGGGAAGCATAAAATCTGAATAATAACATAATTTTGAAAGAAAGACCGGTCTTCAGGCTGTTTGTGGAAAATCTAATATTGGTGATTCTCAACCCTTCACGAAGGAACAGCTAGAGATAAATTTAAGTTTATAAACTAGTATAAACTGAAAAACCTACGCTCTGATTCTTTTAACCCAAAAAGGCAAGAGTCTAAATTAACTTCTTTATGTTCCATACATATCCAGTAATCTCTTTTCCATTAGTAAATTTACCAAAACAAATAACGATTTCGGTGTGGCCAAGTTTTCCTTCTCATTGAGAGTTTCAAGACTTGGTTTCAGGGAGGATGAATGAGAGTGCTAAGAAAGTACATAAACGAGCTCTAGTAGCTGACATTGTTTATGGGGACATCCTAGTTTCCTTATCTAAAGATTTGTGTCCATTTTTATTAAGAAATGAAATCCTTCTTTCCAATGTTAGATTTGTAAATTATCAAAGTAACATCAACATATTATCCTTTAGGAATTCGCTCCATTTTCCGCAAGGACACTCATTTTTGGTCAGTTTTGGACACCATGTGATTCATAATGCTCATTTGTGATCATATCCTCTTCAACAATTCAAGCCTAACTTCAGGCAAGAATTCGTATCCTTAGAACAAATCTCGTATTGAGACTGCTGATACCCCTCAACAGAACAATATTGCTAATGAGAAAATAGGCATTTACTCAACATGGCTCAATATCTTATGTCCACAGCTAGAGTTCCCAAATTTTGTTGAGAAGTAGTTCTCGCTGCTACATAGGATTATGTGGGGCATTCATTTCAGGATTCTCATGGATATCTTCAATGAATGTCGAATGATATTCGCAATCCAAGATCTCTAAATCTCCTCCAAAAGTTTTTGACTACATAAATTGCATTGTCTTTGTTCAAGAATCATGACAGCAGTAAGACCCTAGAGATATCAAATGTTTTTTAGGGGTTACCTATAGAAAGCATACAAATGCTATGATCCGGTGTCTAGAAGGTGTTTCATGATGATGGATATTACATTGTTTGAAAATAAAATACTATTTCCCAAACTCCTCTATCAAAGGAGAATTTCATACAAGATCAGTCTCGGGGATAAATTCCTTTGCCTGCTCCATCTTTTTTTGCACCCAAATGTCTTACCAAGTACTCTTAGTCATTCTATTTATTGTGCTCCTGGCGATTCCTTCTCTTTACAAGTGCTCCTATTTCTGTTCCAGAAGATATTACTGTTCACGCTTCAAAATCCACTAGGAT
The DNA here is from genome assembly GCA_903798325.1 of Fraxinus xanthoxyloides. Lineage (NCBI taxonomy): Eukaryota > Viridiplantae > Streptophyta > Magnoliopsida > Lamiales > Oleaceae > Fraxinus > Fraxinus xanthoxyloides. The sequence goes on along the minus strand of CAIGRL010172562.1, from coordinate 10,369 downwards.
GCCATCAACTAAAGTAGGAAACAAATGATAGAAGTGCAAACTCAAAAGCCTGATCTTTGTCTACTCTAAAGTGCAGTCAAATCGAAGAGTCATAACATAGACTACTGTTGATCCTCAAACGAGATACTGTGTGTTGAGACTTATGAGTAATTATGATTCTAGTCCCCATACAATTTGAGCAAACCTCCCAATTAACCTTCTGAAAGGAACTAGATCGTGTACAGAACACCCTATTTCTAAAAATATCTTCTATCGCCGACTGTCAACCTCTTTTAGAGGTTTTACCTCTAACCTTCTTGTGCAGAGATTCCTTAACACGTTATACGTTTAAAGTTCCACAACTGAAAAATGCAATCCTAGAGGAAATGAGAGTTTGGTGAAGAATGAATGGATACTTGTACGTTTACCAAAAGGGAGAATTCAATAGCTTTGAGTCAATATTCATTTTAAAATACTAGTTTGAGAAACAACTGAAAGGTATAAAGCTAGGCTCATGATAGTAATGATTACAAGATCATTTTTATTGTAGTAAAGATAATATATAATCACATTACTCTCTTCTAGCAGCAAACTTAGAATTGTCACTCTATTATTTAGTTGTTCAAAATGCACAGTGAGCTTAGATAAGAGCTCGACGTGAACTTATCATGTAGAAAAGGGTTGCTGTTCAAGAAATGTGATCAGTCATTGACAATACAAGGTCAACTCCTGGTTCATAAACGTTCATTGGAGATACTAATGACTTGCCAAAGAAAGATAAAAGTCGGTTGTTGTTAGTAGTGCTAAGACAGAATTTACAGTCATTGCTCAAGGCATATACAAACTATTATGGTTGAAGAAGCTCCTTGAAGAGCTAAAGGTGAGTTTTGATAATCCCGTGAGGTTGTCCATCAATATTGCTCATAATCAATTACAACACAACACTAAACATATTGAGCTGGATTGAAATTTTACTATGGCAAACGTTGGAAAGGGGCTAATCTTGTATGTCATTCATCCAAACAGTGAAGCAACTGCACAACTAGTCGATATTCTTAATAACAGTCTGCATAAGTTAGTATTTGAACAGTTGATAAACAAGCTACAATAGTTGATATCTTGAAACCAGCTTCTGGGGTAGTGTCGAAGTTACATTTGTGTGTTAAGATAAGGAGGAGTATGGAAGTTCAATTATACATATTGTCCGTTTTTGAAGGACCTCTGCCCATGTGCCCAATTGGTAACATTCTTAAATCTCTCATAAGACAAAGGTCAAGGGTTCAATTTCTAGAGGACGTGAGATAAATCCGTGAGGAATAAAATGGGCACATGCTCTCCCATATAAGTTAACGGCTTGGGCAAAGAAGCCCCGGCCGTTACATATTAGGCGGGTGTTTGGTGTAGATTAAAATTAGATTTTAAGTGGATTGTGATGGAAATTTTTGAAATGTGTAGTTGGAAAGATATGGGATCCATGAAAGACGTGGTTGATATTGATTGTTTGACTTTGACTTAGATTAAAATATGATTTTAATCCGGCCCAAACAAGCCCTAGGATTGTGAGATAATAACTGATCTGAATCTTTCTGTATTTGGATTTCAGATTACTTGTTTGTTTAGCATTCCTGATAAGTGTGAAATCTCATTTTTCCTATACTTGATTTCAACACGAATAATTTAGAATCAGAATGAAGTTACCTTTGCAACTGCCTTAGGAGGGTACTCTCCATTTAGTCTAGCATCAACACACTGCTTCACCTTATCTTCACTGAGCTTTGGTGTTGCCTGATTCCATTTTTCATTTAAATCAATCGTTATGGGAAACAATACAATAGTGAACATTATATATAGATCTTTGCTAAATAAATGATTGCTAGCCACAACAAAGAATGGAATACCCATGTCACAAGACTCTGCTGTCCCCTGGGCAATGTATGATCAACAGGCTTACGGCCAGTCAAGAGTTCTAGAAGTACCACACCGAAGCTGTATACATCACTCTTTGAACTTAACTGGCCAGTCATTGCATACCTACCAACCAGAATCAAACATTTTAGGCTCATGGGAAGAAATAATCTGAGAGTCGAAATGTTAAACGGACTTTTGAGTAAATAAGTTATTATCGTTAAAATCTAATTTTTAGTTGTCTTCATTGCTTTAGAAAGTTCAGAAAACAGCATACTCAGGGGCATGATAACCAAAAGTCCCAAGAACACGGGTAGAATGAAGACGAGCTGCCGCATCAGGGGCTTGATTTGACAAATCAAAGTCGGCAATCTTGGCAACATCATCATCAAACAGCAAAACATTGCTGGACTTAATGTCACGATGGATGATGTGAGGAGTTGCCTTTTCATGCAAGTATTCTAGTCCTTTTGCAGCACCCACGGCAATCTTAACTCTTTGGGCCCATGTCAGCACAGGACCTGGTTGTGCACCTTTGACACCTTTTCGTCCTTCATTAAGAAATCAAAAAATTATTTGTAAGACAAAGAAGATAAAAAGTACCTGCACTCAGAATTGAATATCATAAGAGCTCAATACTTGATCCATTAGAATAAGAACCTTCTATGTGCAAAGCCAACTTGATGAGAGTAAAGTCGTTAATATAAATTGTGGCAATATCCATTTTGGGCTATAATTTAAGGATAACAGTCTGAGGATCACATGATGTAGTATAGATTATATCAAATATTCATAATCACTACAAAAGAGTTACGTAGTATAGATCATATCAAATATTCTTTTATCTGCGGCAATGGCAAGAAGTGATGTCACCAAAATAATCTGAAGTGACTGACCATGAAGAATGTCATGTAGAGATCCATTTGCAGCATACTCATAAGCCAGGATACGAAGACCGCCATCCACACAGTAACCAAGTAGCTCAACCGCATTTTCATTCTTTAATCTTGAAACAATAGAAACCTGCAAGACCATGCATTAAGCAATAAAGTCTTACAATGGAAAGATATGAGACATGGAGCTTATACATGGCACCCTTTGATTAGCCTAACCTGTGCTAAAAACTCTTGGTCTGGCTGCTTGCTGGAGTCTAATTTTTTAATTGCAGCAGCATGTCCACTTCTCAAGACTCCATAGTATACCCTTCCATATGATCCCTCGCCGATCAAAGATTTCAAACCAAAATTATCTGTAATGTCCCTCAATTCATCAACTGGAATGGTAGGGACAGCAATCGGCAGGACGGTAATAGTCTGTTTATCCTTTTGTGCTGTTTCTGTGGCATGATAACCCGCAGGGTACCCTACAGAACAATCTTAGTTAAGTTTCAATATGAATGATGAAGATGGCCAGTCATTAAAGGGGCAAAATGGTGGTATTTAAAAGAAAATATGAAATGAATGTGACTTTTTATGACCAATTTAAAAGAAAACTGTGAAATAGCAGAAAAGATGGTATTTTCTTCTTCTCTCCTTTCGGAAGCTTGCATGTGCAATGAAGCATTAGGTGATAAACCAAAAGATTGAAAAATTGCTAGTCTTATTCAGCCCCTTTAATTTAAGCCCTTGTTTGAGCCTCATTTTTTGGGGTTAATAAATTTTGAAATAATAATTTTTTTTTTGAGAATGTACGGTTAAAAAGTAAGGAAAAGTTTTGGGTTTAGGTGCAGAATATTTTATCATGTGAATGTATGGTTGAAAATGAGTTTTGAAAAAAAAAAAATGAGTTCTGGGAAAATGGGGATCAAACAAGGGCTAAACTTGGTTTATACAAGAAACATCTATGTATAATGAAGTGTCCACAAGTAAGCTCAGGAAAAGTAGTCCACTAGAGTCCAATGACGAAGTTTTATCCCATTTAAAAATGGAAATTGGTAATTTATAATAACTAAAGACTAGACGAGTATAAACCTCACCAGCTGAGTGACTTGCCATGTAAGGCCCATTATCAGCAGCCTTTTGCATGTAATCGTCCTCACAACAACCAAAGCAGCCCATGGTTTTTATTCTCCTCAAAAGATCTGGAGAAAAGCCATTAGAAGCCAATGAGAAATACAGTTGGCTCCATGAAATTTCAGCAGCAACAATAGATTAACGTGAGGGAGAGCCAAGAAGGTTATGTGGCAAAGGGGAACCGAATATGTTAAGAATTAAGAAGCGCCCAAGTTTTGCCAATTGCTTAAATAGTCTTTCATTGTGGAGTACATGTTTAGCGTTGATCCTCAGTATGATATGTAAGCATAGAGAGCTTCAATAACACAATAGCAGCAATTAGACTCAAGCCAACAAGGCAACAAACTGTGTGCCAAACATATGTTAAAATTGCAATGGACAAATTGTACAAAACTACCAAAAAACTCAATGCACTTCAATATGGAAAAAATAGATAAAATGATTGAATCACAAAGAAACTTCCCCAAGGCATTTCATTGACAACAGAATTTTCGGCTTTAGTTATAATTCCATTCATCTTTCTGACAATAATTTGTGGAACAATCTTCTCTTATCTCTTCTCCTTCTTTATATAATGTTACAAGTTATTTAAGGATACAAGATATACATGGAAAATAGCTATTTACAAGTAAACTACCTAACTAGCTGTAAATAAATAATAAATTTCTAATAATATGCTAATACCCCCCTCAAATTAATGTTGGGTAGTCCACAAGCATCAATTTGCTGACTGGATAATTATGATGGCAGCGAGTCGGGGATTTTGTGAAAATATCAGCAGCTTGATTAGTAGTAGAAACGTGGGAAAGAGCGATGACCTTGGAATCATGGGTGTCCCGAATATAATGACAGTCTACTTCAATATGTTTGGTGCGTTTATGAAACACAGGATTGGCCGCAATCTGAATAGTACTAGTGTTGTCACCATGGAGAGACGTAGGTTGTGATTGAGACATACCAAGTTCTGCAAGACCACGCGACCACACAACTTCAAACATGCAGCTGACAGCTGGATATTAAGCCTCGGTGGATGACTTAGAAACACAGTCTTGTTTCTTGCATTTCCAAGAAATGAGAGCATCACCTCGAAAAATACACCATCCAATTGTAGATCGACGAGAATCGAGACAACCCGCCCAGTCAGCATCACTATAGACTGGGAGCTCAAGAGACGACCCCTGAGAGAAGAAGAGTCCACGATTAGGAGTCCCAATAAGATAGCGAATAATGCGATGAACAGATACCAAATGAAGATGACTAGGGACATCTATAAACTTACTTAGAGTATGAACGACAAAGGAAATATTCGGACGTGTGATGGTCGGATAGATGAGACTGCCTACCAACTTACGATAAAGAGTAGGATCCGGAAGAATATTTCCTTATCTTTTCGATATTTAACATTAAGCTCCAAATGCGTGTCAATCTAGGAGGCTTCAGATAGATTAGCTAACCTAATCACATCTTGAATATACTTATGTTGATTCAAGAAGATACCATACGATGTAATATGAACTTCCAACCCAAGGAAGTAAGTAAGTTGACCAAGATCTTTCATATGAAAAACTGAGTGTAGATGTTGCTGAAACTTTTGAATAAGATTGTGGTCAAAGTCGGAGATAATAATGTCATCCACATAAACCAACAACAAAACGATGCCATCATTACTCTTGTGAAAGATCACAGATGCATCATACTGATTCTGAGTAAAGGAGAAATCCAAAAGAGTGTAACAAAACTTGTCAAACCAAGCCCAAAGAGCCTGCTTATGACCATACAAAGAGCGTTTTAGCTTACATACAGAGTCAGCAGAAGGAAGAGGCATACCAGAAGGAAGTTTCATATAAATGTCCACCTTGAGGTCTCCATGTAAAGACGCGTTCTTGACATCCATTTGATGAAGAGACCAAGACTGAGAAGCAACAATGGATAACAAAAGGCGAACAGTGGTCATTTTGGCCACGGGAGCAAATGTCGCATCATAGTCGATTTCATACTCTTGACGGTTACCCAAGGTAACTAGCCGAGCCTTATAGCGCTCAAGAGAACCATTGAACGAAGTCTGACCGAATGTACCCATTTACTCCCAATAGGTTTCACAGTCGGCAGACATGGTACAATGTCCTAAGTTTGATTGGCTTCAAGAGCCTCAAGTTCTGCATTCATTGCCTGCTCCCAACACTCTTGTTCCATAGCCTGCCTATAAGAGGTAGGAATAGAAATCGAGTTAAAAGTAGCAGACATAGAGCTATGGGAAAAGAAACCATACCTATCTGGAGGTCGAAGAACACTAGAGGTGCGACGAAGAGTGACGGATGCGTGAGATCATCTAGTGAAGAATATGATGTCGTAGGTGGAGGATTAAGGAGGCTTAAGGAGACTAATATCTGAGAAGGAAGTTCGGGAACAGAGTCTGATGTGGCACGCCTGTGACTGTAAACTAGACCAGGCTCGTATTGAGAGAATTCTGTAGGAAAATCAGGAAATATAGAGAACACAGGAGGAGAGACAACAATTTCTGAAGTAAAAAAAGGATTGTTTTTCAAAGAAAATAACATTACGAGAAATCCGAATCCGATGTGCCCCAAGATCATAACAGACATCCTTTCTGAGTCCCACCATATCCCAGAAAGGCACAATTGACAGATTGAGGTGTAAGTTTTGTCTTTTCATACGGTGGTAAATGAACAAAATAGACACAACCAAAAGGACGAAGATGAAAATATGTGAGATGATGACCAAATAGCTTGTAAAACGGAGAAACATTATCAATAATGGGGGAAGGTAATCGATTTATGAGATGAACAGCGGTAGACAACGCTTCACACAAAAAACGAGAGGAAACAGAAGACTCAATCAAAAGAGTTCGAACCATGTCAGAAGATGACGGTTCTTGCGTTCTACCACCCCATTTTGTTGAGGTGTATAAGGATAAGATCACTGAAAAATAATCCCTTTGGTTTGTAAGAAAGACTAAAACGCATTAGACATATATTCACCTCCTGAGTCAGATCATAAGATCTTGATAGAAGAGGAAAATTGGTTGTCAATGAGAGTAGTGAAAGACTGAAAAACAGAAAAAACCTCACTCGGAATCGTCAATTGACCGCCAAACACTCAAGAAGCAATCACCACTATCCTTCCTACGATGAATCAAGAATTAATTGATTCCAAAAACAAAAAAAACAAAAACTTTCCACGTCGCAATCGCCCACGAAAGAAAAGGTTAGGGCTCTAATACCATGACAATAGTTTGTGGAATGATCTTCTCAAATCTCTTCTCCTTTTTTATATAATGTTACAAGTTATTTAAGGTTACAAGATATACATGAAAAATAGCTATTTACAAGGAAAGTACCTAATTAGCTGTAAATAAATAATAAATTTCTAATAATATGCTAATACTTTCACCTCTCTGGATTAGTGTAATATAAGGAGTAGATTTCTTTGCCACAAAGGACATATTAACAGATGCAATTTGCAGCTTACAAACTTTTTCAAACAAATGACACCAAATCAAACGAAGTATCTGCTGGTTTAATGTTCAGGTTTATCAGCCCCCTAGATTGACAAATATCAACTTTGCACCGAGTCAAACTTGGTAAATTTAAGTTGTGCTGACTCTAGACTCTAGTACGAACTCAGCACTTTTTTTTTTTCATTTATAGCAAATAAATCAAATTTAGGAAGAACTCCATGAAGCAGACAATCATCAGAAAAATACAATAACAGGCTATTATTACCATAACCAGTCTAAATGAGGATCTACTTGATCCACCAGAATCCACGAATTATTACAGCACAATAAGATTAATATAAGAAAAGTAGATAATCATTAATCCCACAAACACCAAGAAGTCGCATAAAAAAGCGATTCCCATAAGACAAGCAGAAATCAAGAAACCAAATTTTCAACAGAAAAAATCCATCTATCAAGGAGGAAAAGCTTAAGTCTTTCGCACCGAATTATCCTATAAAGACTCAAACCAGAAAACCAGAACAAAAAATGATGAAATAAACAAAGCAAACAGAAAAAGAATCCAGAAATTTCAAAAGGGTAGTTAGCTTGTTGGCCTAAAAACAAATAAATATAAGAAAAAAAGCAAGAACTAAGATTGATCTGCAATTCTGGACAAGAAACTTTGTGACCTTATTTCTTGTGTATAAATATGCGACTGTTGCAGATGCTTGAAAACCCCTAGTCTTTTATTAAAGCAGCAACTGATCCTTTGCGAGGAATAGGATGAATATATGCGGGGTGTGAAGAGCAAAGATTGACAAAACGCGTGGGCTTAGACTAGAATTGTTCGGTTACTGCCATTCAAAAATGACGAGAGTTTACAAGTTTTGTCTAGTTGCTGTGTCTCTTTCGTTTGGACTAGTAAGCAGCTGTACCGGGTTGTCAATGCTTCTTTAAATCTCTCTCTTATGGTAGGGAGAATTGCATTGCCGGTCTCCTATTTTCCTAAAGGAATAAGTTGGCCTTTAACATTTTGTCAAAGTCGAAAAACCGGTGCATGACCATCTAAATGGCCATATATTATCTTGTAGCTTTCTTGAAATCATATCTCACTATAAATTTGTAGACACAATCCAAGTTAAGAAGAGTTTTATGAAAACTGACATAAATGACAAAATATAAGTTGCTTCAACTAACTCGTAATCAAAAATCATAAAATTAGGACCCGCTAAAATAATTTAAAAATCATCCATTTCCGCCTCAAAGTTGAAATTGGCCATTTTTTGGGTAAAACTTCGCAGCTAAAATTGTACGGTTCAAACCAAAATTTAATTTATTTTTTTTTTATTTAATATTTATAATCACTTATTCACCTTCTCTTGATTCTTTAGCTCTTATACATGTCCTCCAAAACTAATTTTCAAAATGCTGATTGGCACAACAAAACCCTCCTTATAGGCATGTGTGCGAGTCAGAATTGCATTAGAGAATTCTCATGACCTCGCATAGTTTACAACTATTTTGCGTAACAATTTATATTTGTTTGCATCACAGCTGAAAAAGTAGATAGATAAGTTAAAAAGTAAAATTATTTGTCTCTATATTTCTTCATTATTAATTATATTTTAAGTATTATAATTTAGCTTTTGTTCTGTACAAATTAAAATATAGATTTTAATCAAAATCAAAATCAATAATTAGTTTTACTTACATATTTTGTGAATTCCATAACTTTTTAACCACAAATTTTATCAATTTTTATCAAAATCTACTAGAAATCTGGTTTTTAATCTCCATCCTTAGTATTTGTGTGTGCTTTTAGCCGTTAACAACTGTACCTTTGGTGTACAATTAGAATAGGACCTTCTTTCTTGTATGCGTGTTAATCTTTGAGAAGTTTAATTATAGTATAATAATTAAAAAAGTTTATTGTATATTCCTGAAATGTGGAGTCACACGGGTTTTGGTTAATAAAGTTGATAAATAATGTGTAATTTTGGAGTCAAATGATAGTTTTCACACCTTTTTGACCCAGTTTTGGCATCCATTCGTGTATGAGAATTGATGTTCTATATATATCAATAATTTTCATGTTGGAAAAACATAATATCAACATATAATATACATATTTACATCCAAATCAAATATCAAAACTCAAATTTCTTAAAGTGTTCTTCAAGCTCATATTGCTTGATTTGAACTTGAATTAAGATTTTTTTTACTCCAACAAACTATTTGTCATTAAGACATTTAAGCACGCATCTCGTCGACAACAAATATCATTTGAGGATAACGATTCTATATTCTGCAAGCTATTTGTCATTAAAGCCTTTAAGCAAGCTTTTCAGGTTTGTTTTTCAATAGGATGGAGGTCGATATAAAATCGGTACAATCATTACAAAGTTGCACTCATTACAAAATTGTTCGTTATGAAACTTTTATATGATGGTGCAATCATTACAAATTTGTTATGTTCATGGAATGGTTATAGGAAGAAAATTCTTCACAGGAGAATTATTCTTTGGAAGGAATTCAAAAATATATTTGTACTCTTATAGGAATTCAAAAATATCTTTGTACTCAATAAATTAAGGGCACGAGATGGGAATAAATATTCTCTTGAGAACACTTTCAAAACCCATGCCTTGGATCAAGCCAAATAATTCAATAACAATTTCATGAAGAAAAAATCCTCAAACTTCAACAAAGACAAAAAAAGATAACAAAAACAAGAAGAAAAGAATTGTCGGCATCACAAACAATTAGCCATGTCAACGAGCCGAGTCCGAGCCGGGAAAAAAAAGCTCGAGCCGAGCCCGAGCTTTTTGGGGCCGAGCTTTTTTTGGCCCGAGTCGAGCCGGGCCGAGCCGGGCCCTACCAAAAAAAATGAGGCTCGACCCGAGCTTTGGGCTCGAGCCTTAGCGGGCCGAGCCGAGCCGAGCCGGCTCGGGTTTTTTTTTTTAAATAAGTGAAGTCCACATTTTTTTTACTTAAAAATTTTACATTTCGTACA
>CAIGRL010172508.1:0-12039 GCA_903798325.1 Fraxinus xanthoxyloides | reverse complement strand
TTTTTGCTATTCCTAATTTTAAAACATTGGTTAATAGAATTCCTTTTCAATAATGAATTGATAAAGATTCTTAAGATTTACTTGGAATAAAGAACATGTAGTATGGTATTAGTGTGAAGTGTAACTTTGTTGTTCTATATATTCTACTGCCTTAAAATGTATGTACAACTTATGGATAGTTTTGACTAAATACAATAATGTTTTACGAGTCCTACATTTTACCTGTGCAGCAGAAGACAAAATGGTCTCGGCACATCACCTCGGCTCAGCCTTTTACCTTACCTCAGTTCATTCTCTTCCGATGGACGAAAGAATTTTCAAGAAAGACANATGTAGTATGGTATTAGTGTGAAGTGTAACTTTGTTGTTCTATATATTCTACTGCCTTAAAATGTATGTACAACTTATGGATAGTTTTGACTAAATACAATAATGTTTTACGAGTCCTACATTTTACCTGTGCAGCAGAAGACAAAATGGTCTCGGCACATCACCTCGGCTCAGCCTTTTACCTTACCTCAGTTCATTCTCTTCCGATGGACGAAAGAATTTTCAAGAAAGACAACCCCGATCAATAATGGGATTCGGTAAGGTCATCATACTAGGGAAATTTCACTATCCTTCCATTGGGGACATGTGTGAATGACAACTCCAAAGGTCACGAATCTGGCCCCATCTACATATTGAATAGAACGAGCTCGCTTTATAATTTTGTGTCATGTACACGACTAGGTAGCTAAGGTCCTTTTTATTCATTTTAATTATTATTTATTTCTGTCTTTTAGACCTCAGTTATTTTTTAATGAATTATACAAAACTTGGTAGTTATTCCAATTTTCGATCTTGTTTCAGTATTTTTCGAACTCGACAGAATTAAAAATTTTAATCCAGCTCTCGCTCCGTCCCTAAATGAAGGATTAAAATTCGAAAAATAGGAGTATGATAGTGTACAAAAGGTTAATTCGTTCAGACGAAGCAGGGCAGGAAGAAGTGACAAAGAAAATAGAATGTGGATTGATAGAATTCTGTGCCCCGTGACAAAGTGTTTTTGTTCCTTTCTATTTTTCACCGTCTCTTTTATTCTCCTCTTCTTTCTCCGTGATTGCCCATTCCCCACTATTATTGATCCATTAATAGCAGTGGGTCTACCTTCTTCATTCACACTTTGTAATTTACATGACATGATACATTTGTCATTCATCTTTTTAATTACTCCACAGTGACAATTTTTATTAACCATTCAATCAAACATTACATCAATTTTTATCAAAATCTGTTTAGACTTTTATTAAAAGTCTTGTCAATCAACCCCTAAAGTAACTTTTGACGGGTTAAGATTGTTAGGCTCCTTTTTAGATTTTGGATTTTATAGAACAATAAAAATTACTTTTAAATTCCACTGTGCATGTATAATTAAATTCTCATCGTTGATATCAACGTCAACTTTGTGTTTGTTAGAAGTTGTTTTTGAATTTTGGAACAATCATAGTTTATTGTTATTATTTTCTTGTTTATACCTTTTAAAAAAATTATTTTCATCTTCTACAACCTGATTTTGAAAAGAAATTAATTTTTCGATCAAAACTAGGGCCTGCAGACAACGATTTGATAGTAAAAATCGACAAGTAACATCACAAATGCTGTAAACCCGTTGTTGCGCCACAAGGCAGCGTGCTACTGTGCACATAGGCAACGATGCCGATGAGCACCTCTGCCAGTTGCAGTGTTGAGTGCTGTTGCAATTTTGTAGCAACACGAATCACAGCTACAACAGCAAAACATCGTCGTTGCATAATAGCGGCAATGTGTCGTCACAGGGATGACACTAACAATAGTTGGCACCGTCCCTAAAATCAATTTTAGGGTTAGTGATTTTTTTTTTTTTGGGAATGGGTCCTCATGTGCAATTTGTGAAATTTTAGGCATTTGCCTACAATTTTGATTCAAGGGATCATGTTGCAATTTTGAAAATAAGGGCCTATTTACAATTTAAGAAATGGGGAGAACTGTTTTATAAATTTATTTAAAATAAGGCTCATAATGCAATTTTCAAAGGAGTTTTCAATATAAATTTTGAAAAGGATTGGAATTTGAACTTCAAAAGTGTTTGACCTTAATTCAATTTTAACCATAATTATATTTTGACCCAATTAAGATTTATTTAAAATTCACGAATTTTTAAGTTAGCATTAAAATTTATTCAATTTTTCTGATTCTAAATTAATTTAGACGACCTTAATTGCTAAATGTTTAAAATATATTTGCATATAATATTAGATATTATATAGAAATGCTTTACGTGATAAATTTATATTTGATGGATTATTATGGACTCAACCATGTGGATGTATTGAATGATTAATTTTAACTTTTATTGTTTTGAGTATGCAAGCTCTATTAGTTTTGGACATGCAAATCAATTATTATTGTTATAGGTATGCATGTCCAATTCTTTTAGGCATACGTGTCAACTCGTATAGGATACAGATTGCAACTGAATTAATTGAAAATGCAAGAAGAGGTAGAGATCATAGAGATGGAGCATTGTATAATTCAATATTATATTCCCTAGATAATGACTAACTAGTCTTTGTCATAGCTCTGCAAGACTAGATAGTAAAAAGTCATAATCGTTCAAACTATTATATAGTTTATTTGCATGTTATATATATGATTGGACCGATGCATGTTAAACCCCTCATTAAAATATTAAGTCATGTTTATAATTCGTCTTTCATCGCTATAGTGAAAAACGAGAGTTCCTCATCGATCTCAATTTATTGAATACACTCAAAGTTAGTCAATTAAGAATATGTTTAACACTATAAAATATTAAATATTTCTGAATGATGGATTTGATATAACTAAAATTTATTTTTTATTGAGTACACTCAATGAGATAAATTCTAAGGGTATATTAAGATGACATATATGATACGTGAAGACAAACGTTATCAATTTAATGATCTAGTAGTTGTATGACGATATAATTGACACTAATATTTACCCAAATATTTTATTAAAACTTGTTGAGTATATTCAATGCCTTAATCTAACAAATGGATCCAGCCTATTGGGAGTTAAGTATAGATTCAATTAATTTATGCGAGAGAGTCATAAGTTTATTTTAAACAGTGGTTTATTTTAATCAAAGATCATGTTAAATTAACTAATGCATTTTTTCAATACATGTTGATTCTTTATTTTTCGAAATTTATAATTTTGAATCATGAGAAATTATATGAATACGCACACTAGATGCCAACAAGCTGATCGAGTCAATTTTTCTCGATTGGCATCACAATCTAATAATTATGCTTAGGCATGAAAAAATTAGTCATGTCCTTGTACAACCTTTTTTAGAGACACATACTAATGACTCAATTGAAGAAGAGGTGGTTGCTTATAATAAATACAGTGAAGACGATACTACAACATGTGTGATGCTTGCAGCTATGTCACCTGAGTTGCAAAAGCAACATGAGTATATGGATGCTAACACTATAATTTTTCACCTTAAGGACTTGTATGGTGAACAATCACATGTGGAAAGATATGAAACTTTCAAGAAACTATACTGGTGTAAAATGGCAAGAGGATATTCAATCAGTGCTCATGTATTGAAGATGATTGACTTTATTGAAAAGTTAGCTCAATTGGGTTTAGTAATGGACCATGAACTAAGTATTGACGTGATTCTGCAATCTCTATCAAAGAGCTATTCATGATTTATTATGAATTTTATCGTGAATAAACTAGAGTGTACACTCCTTGAGTTACTACACATGCTTAAGACTATCGAACCCAAAATCAAAGCTAGTAGTGGAGAAGTCGGCCATTTATTTCTCTAAGAGCACTAAGAGAAAATCTGAAGGAGGCTCCAAGAAAGAATCCAAGAAGATAAAGATCAACAAAAAGACAGTCAAAGCTAACAAGGACAATACCAAGTCTGATGACACGTACAACCATTGTGGAATGAAAGGTAGTCGGAAGAGCTACTGCAAGGCTTACCTCGCGAGTCTGAAGGGAAATAAATTTTCAGAAACTTTTACTTAGAGTATCTTTGTTGTTGAGATTAATATGTCTACTTTATTAACTTCTTAGGTATTAGATACTGGATGCAGATATCATATTTGTATACATATGCAGCTACTGAAGAAAAGTAGACCACTATAAAAAGGAGAAGTTGACTCGCAAGTGGAAAATGGATCAAGAGTTGCTGCATTAGCTATAGGAACATACTTCTTACCATTGCCTTCGGAGTTCAATTAGAATTATAGAATTGTTATTTTGTTCCCACTATTACCAAAATAACATTATTTCAATTTCATATTTGGACATAAATGGTTTTTCAATTAATGTTAAAGCACAATTGTTGTTCATTTTATCTTAATGAGATCATTTATGGTTGTGGTAAATTATAAAATGACATTTATATTCTTGATATTGAGTCCTCTATTATGAACATAAAAAATAAAAGACGTAAAAGGGATAACTTAAATAATACATATTTCTAGCACTACAAACTAGGACACATTAAAATAAATAAAAAACTTATTTTCGAATTACATAAAATGGATATTTGGATCAACTGATTATAAATCATTTGACAAATGTAAATCATGATTTCCAAGCAAGATGATCGATCCTTTTTACTGGAAAATGAGAAGAAGATTCACAATTATTGGATCTAATACATACTTATATATGTGGACCCCATGTCAATTACCACTAGAGGAAGTTTTTCTTACATCATCACGTTTACTGATGGCCATTCTAAATATAGTTATATATACTTGATAAAATTCAAGCATGAGCTCTAGAAAAGTTCAAGGAATTCAAGCTAGAAATAGAGAAATAATTATGTAAATGTATTCTCATACTAAGATCTGATCGAGGTAGAGAATATATTAAAGGTGGGTTTTTAGATAATCTGAAGAAAAATGGGATTCTTTCACAGTGGACTCCATCGCATACACCACAAAATAATGGTATAACTGAAAGGACGAATTGCATACTATTAGATATAATACAATCAATGATGAGCCATGCAAACCTCCCAAAATCACTTTAAGGTCATTGTTTGTGCAAAACCCGCAAGCGTACGGGATCATTGACAAGTAATAGAATTGATGAGTTGACAGTATCATTCCACAGAGAATAAATTCAATTCAAATTTACTAGTTTTTTATGAGAATCGAATTATGTAAATAAAAGAGAGTTTGATTTTATTTTATGTTAAATTAATCTAAGAAAATTGTAGAAAGTGGTTTTTATCAATTTTTAGATGGTTGCATTGGATCTCGAATCTGCTTATTGCTATTATTTCAATTTTTGATTTATAATCTAGTTTCATTCATGCGTTCTTGACAATAGATAATTCTATTTTAATTAATTCTTTTTTTAAGACAAATTAAATCTATTCTGATCACGACACAAATTTATTCCTAGTCTGAATTTGAATGATTAGAATGCATTAAAATTTAGATTATCTATATGATTGCACACATGATAAATGCTATTTCTAAAATCTATTGCAGATATATTAATTTTATCACGTTCTAAACTTAGAGTGTGTTTGATAGATATTATTTTGGAAGAATGTATTTTGGAATAGTAAAATGATGGAGAATGTGTAGTTGAAAAAGAAGGAAAAGTTATTGATGTGATAGAAAATATTTTTTTATTGAAAAATGTGTGGTTGAAAATGAGTAGAAAAATGAGAATGAAAAATTTAATGTGGACCAAACAGGGGCTTATTATGAGTCTCCCAACACTACAACAAGCAATTATTTATCTAACTAGTAGCCAATCAATCAAATAATGTAATAGGTATGCAAAATTAATTAAGAAACACAAGAAATAAACTAAACTACTAATCTTGAATTAAAACAAATAAACAATAGGATGCATCTTAATCGTATACAAAAGTGGATCTATTCTAGCATGTTAATATATAAATTAAAGAAGAAGAATAGAAAAATATCACCCGAATTATAAAATAAATAAAAAAAATGTTGATCTTCAAGCCCTGCTAGGGTTTGATCTCCTCTCTCAAAATATAGTAATTGGTCTCTTGTTCTTGATAAATTTGATGATACTATTATGTATGAAGAGACGAGAGGGATTTTTTTTAATGTGTAGCCCTCGTTCTCCATTTATAAGAGCATAAAATAGGTCAAAATTGCATCTAATCTGGTTTCCAAAGGAGTTTGAATCTCGAAAAAAAACTAAAGATTTGTCTGCAGAAAATGGTCCCCCCCGCACAAATTGGTATAACTACTGTACACGCACCGTAGAACCAAATGACTCTCAACTTGGGGAAAATAGGGTGACACACGCCGATGAATTGCCCCACACGCGTAAGTTTGTCCCTGAGCAGTTCTCAATAACCATAACTTTCTCTACAGATATCCGATTGAGATTATTCAAAATGTGTTAGAAATTTGATTCAAATGCAATTCTTTATAAATATAATTTTTCGAATTCAAACGTTTTCTATCCAGAAAAACGGGTCTCAAGTTGAAACTAAAAATCTAGTGCATAACTTCTTTGACTGGAAATTGATTTGTGAAAATACTTTAACTATATTTCACTCAATTGACCTCCAATTGCATCCAATTGATCATATATGATCTTCAATCTTCGTATTGTGGTCTGAATCAACTATTGAATATTTACATTTTGGTCCCCAAACTTTGAATTTCCTTCATTTTCTGACTTTTTCATTCATTTCTTTCAAATCCACCAATTTATATTGAGTTAAATCTAAAAACATAACTAACTCAGAATTAAGCTATAATTCATCAAAATCACTCACAAATACTCTAATGGCCTAAATAAGTGCACAAAATACACTTACTAGTCATGCATTAATTGTCGCATGCTACACGCTATATCATGTCTTATCTAAATGAGTTGACAAAACTCTAAACGAGTTATGGAAAGGCAAAAGGCACAACTTATCTCATATAAAATTTCGGAACTATGACGCTTATGTGCAGTTAATCGGACAAACTATAGTCTAAGTCCGATAAATGCTTATTTATGGGATATCCAAAAGAGACAATTAGTTATTAATTCTATAATCTTATTGAGAAAAAATTATTCATCTAAAAAAATGTTCTTCCTAGAGAAATAGTTCATTCTAGGAAAAGGCAATGGGAGAAAATCAGAACTTGAGAGGATCAAGAGTTGACAGAAATAGTTGATCAAATAGATGAATCTGAATCTGATCCCACACCTATTGAGGGACAAACCTTGATTAGAAAGTAGAGACTCCTGAAGACACTCTGACTCCACGTAAGTATAGTAGGATCATTTGACCTCCTATAAGGTATGAACTCATGACAAATAATTAGACATTTCTAATCAAGGATGATGAACCTACTAATTGCGTAAAAGCAAAGTCAAGTATTGACTCAAAGAGATGACATGAGCCATGAAATTCGAGATGAGCTCGATGTATGTAAACAAGGTTTAGACATTGGTCAAACTGCCTAATGGAATAAAATTCATAGGTTATATATGGGTTTACAAGAAATGGGTCAACATGGATGGAATTGTCCATGCATATAAAGCAAAGTTAGTAGCAAAAAGTCATAAATAAAGACAAGACTTGACTTTGATGAAACCTTTTCACTTGTAGTCTTGCTCAAGTCTACTCGGATTTTTCTTGTAATAGATGCATACCATGACTACTAAATATGGCAAATGGATATCAAAACTACATTACTTAATGGGGGCTTGCAATATGAATTTTATAAGACACAACTCGAAAGTTATGAATTCAAAGATACTAAGAAGGTATGCAAGCTTGATGTATTCATATATAGATTGAAGCAAATCTTTAGGAATTGGAATCTTCACTTTGATGAGACAATAAAAAAAATTCAAAAAGAAGTCAAACCGTGTGTTTACAAGAAGAAAAGTGGGAGCGTTAATATATTCTTAGTATTATATGTAGATGACATATTATTAATGGAAAACAAAATCCTTGTGCTTCAATCGATGAAATTATGGTTGTCAAAGAACTTCTATCCGAAAGATAGGGGAGAAATAACTTGATCTATAGAGATAGATCTAGAAGATTGCTTGATCCAATCTATATAGACATATAATCTTAGCCTTTGTTTGATCCCATTTTGTTGAAAATAGATTTTTTTGGAGAATGTATAATTAAAAGTAGGACTAGGTTTTAGGTTTATGTGTAAAAATTATTTTATTGAAAAAATGTGTGATTGAAAATAAGTTTGAGAAAAATGATTTTTGAAATAATGGGGCTTAATCAGGAGCTTAATAAGATTTTATATGGATAAAAATGAACAAGAGCTCATCGGTATACTGATACTAACTTTCATTCAGACGAGGATGATAGTAAGTATCAATCAGGATATGTGATTACTCTATATTAATGGAGCAGTCAATTGGAAATGTTCCAAATAGGAAACAACATTTGATTCAATAACAGAGCCTAATACATTACTGCTTCGAAAGAAGCAAGAGTTTAAGTCTTAATCAAGAAGTTCATTAATGAATTTGTAGTAGTTCCTAACATTGTTAATCATATATCTATGTATTGTGATAACAATAAAACTATCGCGCAACCAAGAATCTAAGGTCTCATCAATGATCCGAAAATGTATTAAGATTATATCATCTCATTAGAGAGATCATATAAAGAAATGACGTAAAGAAAGAACGGATCCCGTGTCGTAGTATAAATATGATCGGTATATACACTGTTATTGTATTAAATACATAAGTGATTCGATATAGTGCAAGTAAAAGTTTGTAAGTGTTATACCCTAAGTCCAATCGTTTTTGAACGTAAAACACTTTTAATGTGATTAATGTATTTTATATTTATGATAGCTCTATTATTTGTTGAATTAATGTTCTGATAAATTAAATTAATAGAGTTTATAGATTCAAGTTTTGGTAACTTGTTAATCACAAGAGGTTGTAATTGTGAGAAACAAAATATATATATATAGCTGAATTTTAAATTATTCGCGGTCATAAGTAACAACGAGATACAAATATTTTTATTACGATTAGACCAACACTTATGGCATTTCTCACTTATGAAGTGAGTAGTTCATCTCACAAGCTAAAATGTATTAACATTAACTTGACTCATGGATTTTTTTTAAGAGAATAAAACATTAAAGACCCAAATTCTACATAGATAATTATCTGACCGTCAGTAGTTAATCTATAACGTTTGATAGTGAAATTGATCCTTCGACTTGAGGTCATCATAGTGTCTTATATGAGGATAGTCATACTTTGGTGATGTCAGATGTTACTCTATCTAGAATCACTAAATCGTTATCATTCGGGTATGAAAAAATCATAGAAAAGTTGTGAATAATCAATAGAGAATTTGTTACTCTTAAAATAGTAAGAGATTATGATCTGCGTTTCATTTGATTAAGTTGATATCGAAATCGTTGGTCAAGGTAAGAGCATAAGTCGAAAAGAGTTTCGACTATTATCGACTTAAGAGTGTGATTAAAAATATGATCGATAATTGAGATTGACCCACTTCCATATTTCGTAATTGATCGGATCATATTGAAGAATAAATTATATTCTCATGGTAAAAGAACAAGTTTGATTTTGTCACGCCACTAAACATTTTCTGTCACACATATTGCCCGATACATTCCTAAATGTCAATTTGGGACGACAAATGTGAGTTAATTTATCTTATTGTGATTAAATTAAAATAATAATTCACGTCTTCAGATATTGTGATCGAGAGCATAATGGGTCACACACAAAAGTGAAACATGAAGAATGATGTTATGAATTAATTAATTGACAAGTATTTGATGTTCTTAAAACTAATTAATTAAATTGTTTATTTATGGGCTTAAGTTAATTGATTTGATTAATTTACTTATGGGTCAAGTTTAAATAATTAGCTTAATTAAATATTGGGCTGACTTGTGTTTAACGGATGGGTCGACTCCACTTAAGTAGTATAGATTTAATAAATCATAACAAAATATCATAATCTTGCTAACACGAGAAAGAGAAATCATAATCTCTTATTCTTGTTCTCATGTGTGGATTATCATTGGAAGTTAGATACTTAGACAGGTGCGTGAAAAGATTGTGATTCATAAATGTGTTCAAAGATCGTGATTGTTCGTGATCAAGATTCTCAAATGTGTTTGAAGAATTTACTAGAAGTATAATTCTAATCACGATTTCTATCTAAACACATAGATAATACTTGAAGGGAATCGAAATTATTTTAAATTCCGTTGTCCATGTATAAGTAAATTTCCAACACATTTAACAAGGACAAAGTTGAGCTCTACATCTCTTAACTAAACACTTCATTAGTGGCGAAGTCAGCATCCGGCGAGATGGTGCGACCGCACATGCTAGCTCCCCTGAAATAACAAGAGCCAAATTTCGGAAGAATTTTGCTTACCGATAGCATTTACAAAACATCTCTTACAAATGAACTTTTCAAGCAAAGAGTTTATCAAATGAGATGGCATCTAACAGCATAGCTCTCTAATGCAAATTTCTATCTGGACGCGCGTTGACATTAAATGTCACAATTGCGAAATGAAGACCAAGAACAAAAAGTGTTTCCCTAAGACATAAAGCAATAATTACGCAAAGATAGATTACTAATCCTCATGGAAAATATTCGATGCATTGCTACCTCTAATTTGATTTTTTTCTTCTGCAATAAGCTACTTAACATGGATAACGTAGTATGCCACTTCTCAAAGTCGGAAATCGGATATGGAAGAAAAAGCTCAACCCAAGGAAATGGTGCATTTCTAAAATGAAATTCTTGTTAATGTATAACACTTTAAACTCATCTCAGCTTGACCGTAATTATTTTTTCAAACTTTCCCACATAGCTGGACCTTCTGGGTTTATATTGACAAAATATCTTTCAAATCTCGCATCTTAACAAGCAAGAAGCATGCTCACTAATAGGAACAGAGTAAAAAGACGTTGGAGTGAGTTGAATTTAGGGAAAAAAAAAATTGAACTTATGTAATAAGAGATGCATTACGCCAAACAAGACAGTTTAGAAAATACTAATAAGTGTAGTTTTTACACTTATTCGAGTCTGTAAATCATAATATTTTATTGTCTTTTGGATAAAATTCTACCTAATTTATGTTATATTATATTTTGTAGGTACAAATTTATGTTTAATGAAAAATTGGAGAAAATAATGCAAATTTATGTTTAATGAAGAATTGGAGAAAAAAATGCAAACGTGGCGAAAAAAGACAGAAATTCAAATATAAAACCTTTGAAAGAAATATTACATTAAATGGATTTGAGTTAAACTGGTCTCAATAGATTTATTTGCATTAAAAATTTTAATTGGAGACCCAAATTAAACTTATATACATTTAAACCTATATAGATGATACATACAGACGGGCGACACAAAAGGGTAAATAGAAAAGGACAGAACCAAAAACAAAGGGGAAGCAGAAGAGAGGAGAAAAGAACAGGTGGCGGTGAAAAGAAACAAAAACCGAGAGAGAGAGACAGAGAGAGAGAGAAGGCAAGGGAGAAAGAAAAGAAGAAAATAAAAGGTCAACACACGTAGAAATGACGCAGAAAGAGGGAAAGAAAACTACAAACATCAAAAATTTTTACGTTTCATCAATTTTGGTGATATCTTTTCACTTTTTCTTTTATTTTTTTTTACAATATGAATAACTAATCTTTATATTAGGGAAAACAATTTAGTCGACTTGTGATCTTTTTTTTTATTAAATATTTCTGTGATTTATTTATTTTTGTTGATTTTATTATGAGTTTAATGCATTAAATTACCTGATCAATAATTTGATGATTACGTGGGTCTCTTACGAATTGAGATGTGAGTTTGGGGTTTATACCATATAACAAAATTCGGTAAATTAGTATAACGTGTAAAGATACATATACTAATTATTGCAGTCATAATATGAATTCTTAAAACCAGTGTTTCGTTTAACTAAAATTTATTCATATAGAGATATGAAATTGAATTAATTA
>CAIGRL010172494.1:0-16523 GCA_903798325.1 Fraxinus xanthoxyloides | reverse complement strand
ATTTCTTACAATGTGCGATTCTTCCTTTCACTACACCATTTTGTCTTGGAGCCAAAAAACTATGTTCATAGCCATAATTTTTTACTAAAATCATTAAATGCAATATTTTAATTTTGAACATTTTTACAAAGTTTGAATAATTCAAAGTTTCATGATTTAGGTTCAAAAATAGGACTCAAGTGAATCTTAGAAAGGTCATCAACAACGACGAAAGCATAATGCTTATCATTTGAGCTTATGATTCTAGATGGTCCAAATGATTCATGTGAAGAAGTTGAGCATGTTTTGTAGTTGAAGAGTATTGATTTAGAAAGAACTCTTCACTCATTTTTTTTTCCAAAATCACATGCATAACAAATTTTATCTTTCTTATATCTCAAATATGACATACTTTTAACAAAATAATTTTTGGAAATACTTGAAAGTAGGGTTATGCAAATATGACCTAATCTTCTATCCCACAATCAAGTATCTTTTAATGTGATAAACATTTTTCTTCACTTTTCAAACTCAATGTTTATGACATAAACATCCTTATTTTGGCTTCCTATAAGCAACACTCCTTTTGATGAAGTATCCTTAATAAGGCACTTGGAAGAATCAAATTTGATATGATAACATTCATCACACAATTAACTAAAACTAAGTAGATTACGTTTAAGGTTATCTACTAAGAGAACATTTTCAAGAAAGGAAGATGAATGATTACCAATAATTTCAATGTCAATGATTTTTTCTTTGGCATTATTTTCAAAAGTATCATGATCATCATCCTTTATTTTGAAGCCTGACAATAAAGCTTGATTTGCGGTCATGTACTTTAAGCATCCACTATCCAAGGTTCATTTGCTCTTTACTTTCTTTGGTACTTATAAAAAATAATTCAATTTTTGTTCTTTGGTACCCATACAACTTTGGGTCCTTGATTGTTAGTGTTTATGGATTTTGGAATCCACTTGTATTTGCTCTCAAAGTGAAAACTCTTTTTGATTGAATAATTAAAAGATACATGTCTATTTTTATTTCAAAAATTACATGTGACATTTGGAATGTGGGAAGTAGAGGCTTCAACAAAAAAAAATCAGTCGAATAGTCATACTGCCTTTTCTTTACAATCAGCAGGTGCTAGTTTGAGTCTGATGTCTTCAAGTCTAGTTAAGTTTAATGATAGATTTGATCAAATTATGGACCTCTAGCATATGAAGATTGGTCATCCCACCGCTCCAATTTTCAGGACGATTCTATCCTTTTGTAATATCCTTGTTAAAATGAATGAAGATTTATCATTTTGCTTTGCTTGCCAATTGGGGAAAAAGCAAAAAGTTACCATTATCTCACTCTGAGGTTGTTTATCATGAGCCATTACATTTGGTATATTCTGATCTATGGGGCCAACATTTACACCCTCCACTAATGGTTATAGCTATTATGTGAGCTTTATGGATGCTTACTCTAGATTTACTTGAATATTTTTCCTTAAAAGCAAGTCTGAAGTATACCCTATTTTTCTTCGATTCAAGGCTCAAGTTGAATTATTTCTTACAAACAGAATGGGGGGTGAATTTATATCCCCTACATTGTACTTGAGTTCAACTGGTATAACCCACAGACATTCTTGTCCTCATACATGTGAACATAATGGAGTCGTTGAATGTAAGCATAGACACATTGTTGAGTGTGGTCTTGCTCTTTTAGCCCAAGCCTTATTACCTCTAAACGCTTTGGGTGATGCTTCTCAAGTACTGTATACATTATCAATAGATTACCTACTACAGTCTTGAGTGGTCAGTCTCCTTTGGAAAGACTATTGCATACCAAACCTGATTATTCATTTTTAAGTATGTTTGGTTGCATGTGTTTCCCTTGCCTTCGGCCCCATAACAAACACAAGTTAAACTTTCGGTCAACCCCTTATACATTCACTGGTTGCAGTCTTAACCACAAAGGGTATAAGTGCTTAGCACCTGATGGAAAGGTTTTCATATCTCTTCATGTAGTGTTTGATGAGAAAACTTTCCACATGCTTCACAAAAGCCTTCTACAATTTCTAGTGTCTGTCAACCTCCTTCAGTCCTGTGTCCGCCTACGTAATCAACTCATCTTGGACAATCTTCAACTACTTTGCTAAAAACTAATCCCAACCATAATTGCTCACAGCAAAACTCTCTTGTACCTCACTCTCCAACACACTCTATGCACTCACTATTCCCTAGTAAATCAACCATCGAGCCTAAATCATTGCCTTATGCTCTGCCTTCCCTGTCAGAATCATCACCTATTTCTCCACCACCTATTAATACTTATCATATGGTTACCCGATCCAAGGATGGAATTTTTAAACTAATGTTCTTCTAACTACTGACCTACAAAATAGTGAACCAAACTCTTTTAAAGAAGCTCTCAAATATCCTCAGTGGAATACAGCAATGCACAAGGAATATGCTACATTAATTAACAATAATACTTGGAACTTATGGTCCATTTGATAACCCTCATTTCTCACGGAAGTAGGAAATTTTTTTCCATTTTCTAGTTTTTAGCTTGTTTGATAGTACAAATTTTTCATTAATTTTTTTTCCACTTGCACCCACATGTGCAAATTTTCCATGAAATTGGGGAAATTGTTTTCCCACCTTTTAGATGGGTTTTTATTCTCCATTTTTTTTAGGTAATTGGGAAAAGTTCTAGACACGATGGTAAAAAAATTTATCAACTTTATTGACAATTTTCATGCAAAATAAAGCCAAATGAATTGTATTCGATATAGTGATTTTTTTTCAATTTTTTTTGGAAACTGGAACAAATTCTAGATCCAATGGTAGAAAAATTATGACTTTAACGTTCAATTTTCCTTAAAAACGAAGACAAACGGACACCAAACTTTCAACATTTTCATGAAAAATTATACCAATCAAACACAATTAATTACAATCCACAGTAAAACAATTTCTAGTCAAATCAATTCCCTATAAAATATTTTATTTCCACCTATTTTTCACATTTGCAATCAAACGGACCCTTAGTCTCTTTGCCCTCAGACAGAAAGTTGATTGGCTGCAAATGAGTTTTTAAACTCAAAAGAAATCCTGATTATTCTATATCTTGATACAAGTCATGAATGGTTGCAAAAGGTTACTGTTACTCATATAAAGAATCTTAAAATAAATATTCCAAGTGGCAACCGGACGAGCCCACATGTGGCGTAGCGGTGCGAGTGACCCGGTCCTACGCACAGCGAGACGAACTCAATCTAAAAGCAGGTTAACCGATCCTTTTCTAGCAGAGGCCCTCAATGCGAGCCCACCCTAGTAAGGCAAACGACCACCCTACAGTAAATCCTATGACATGATTGACAAGAGAATACACTGCCAACGCCGTCTCTGCATATCTATGCAGTCAAGTCCTCAGCCTAGAAGTAAAGATACGAGAATCACAACATTGAATGGCCTGATTGATTGATTGACAATAATAGGAACCACATGTCTTATCATCCAACGGACCTCATTCACCTTGCATTGGGTATAAAAACCTACTTAGTTTTGGAGAAGGACTAATGCAAGTTTTTATATCTAAAGTAAACCTTGATTCTCTCTATTACACTTAATAGTCGACCCCTGTTTTATGCACCAAACAATTATAACAGCAACTTATTAAATATTTTGAATCACTCCATTCATCGATTCATCTGAGAACCGGATGATGATTTGAATCATAAACTATTTGAATTTAAGCTTACGTGGATGCTTGTTCCTACTTATCTATTGGCTACGTCATCGGACCATTTTTTGGGGTCAACAGATTAGCGCCGTCTATGGAAATCTTTGATACCATAACCACGTACATCCTAGTGGTAAAGGCTATTTGTGAAGAACTTTGAAGAAAGGTTTTGGTTCTTTAAGAAAGAACCATTGCAAGGAAACAATTCGAAAAACACGATGAGTTTAAGTCACTAAGGAACACATGGTGGAGATGGGTAGCAGGAGGCCTCTGAAGAATAGGTTCTTCGTACGAACTTGAATATGCGTCGTCCCCACCACTGCCACAGGAGATGCGGTACAAATGTACGCTTGGCACGAGAAGTGGGAGAGATGGTCACTAATATGAGAAATATAGCCCAACAAAACGCTTCCATGTAGCAACTGCTGATACAAATGCACCAACAAGTTGGGTCCCAGACACCTCAACATAGAATCTTTCACCAGGAAGGTGAAGAAAATAACAAAGCAGCATACCCTCAAATGTACGAGATGAATGACTCGGTAAAGAGAGAGAGAGAGAGGTAGAAGTTGATACTTCCACCAACTATGTAACGAGTCGCCCTAGCGACGATGTTCCCATAGAGGAGAACTTTCCTCCAGAATACACTCAAGAACACGAAACTCAAAGATCCTCCAGTGTCTTTGACAGGATTAGACCCTCAAGACCTAGAAATAGGTCTCAACAACCTTTCCCAACTCAAAGAGGATGAGAGCAAAATCTGGAGTACGAGCCCCTAGGAGTCCCACCATCGCCTAGAAATAGGCGAGAAATAAAAGACATCGCAAATGTAAGAAATCAAGTTGGAACACAGCATCCTCAGTATCAATAGAGGAAAATGACTCGGATAGCCCTTGTAGACCTGTCGAGTTGGATAACGATGATGACAGTTTGCCATTTTCTCAAGAGTTGAGAAGTGCCCTTCCTAGACACTTTGGGCCGCTAAAAATACCAAGTAGGAAAGAAAATGTGACCCAGCAAAACACCTCAACAATTATAAGACGCAAATGTCTTTGCGAGGAGCCTCACGCTAACAAGGGCTGCTTAAATCTGGTACATCCGCATTCTAGCTGGAAGTATCAAGAGTTGGCCAGATCTGAAAAAGGCTTTTCTAAATCAATACTTGTCGTGCAAGGAAGGAGAAGCCACAGATGAAATGTTACATGGCTCGCTTCACAGATGAAATGACTTCTTGCGAGCAGGTCACTGATAGATAAGCCATTTTTGCCTTAAGGGGAGGTCTTAACATGAATATCCTGTTTTGGAGGGACGTGCGGAATATAAATCCTACCACTTATGATGCCTTGGTGGAAATGATGAAAAGTGAAATTGTCAATGAAGAGTTGATTGATCATCGAAATTGAACCTTAATGTAGCTCCCATTATCCAGAGGCAGCGAATGGGGCCCATATCCCATTTGGTGGACCAGCAGTGGACCTAAGCAGGACATACCATAGTCGCCACCTTGGGGCAAGCATTGGCCACGTCACGCTAAATGTCGTGCCCTCTTTGGCGTATGAAGAGGTTGGACCTGACACTCATAGGAAACTGAACCTACCTAGAGGAAGAGGCATATGTAGAGAGCCTAGAGGTAGGCAATACTGTACACACCACCGAACCAGTGGCCATAGCACCGAAAATTGCCTGTCTAGGCCATATCACGGAGAACCCACCAGAGCTTCAGCTGAGGATAAAAATATCCATCGCAGCCAAGAAAAAAACCCCATATTCAAGCAAAGGCCTGAACACGAGGAAATGCAGAGCCGTAGTAATGAATCGTCTCTAAGGGACCACGGGGAGGACAAGAATATGACAAGAGGTCAAAGGCCTAGAAGAGAGCCCCCAGCAAATATTGATGGCACACCCATCGGGAAATTGACACCATAATTGGCGGCCCACATATAGGAGGAAGTTTCAAAAATGCTCTAAGGAACTATGCAAGGGAAGCAAAAGATCCTCACATGATGAGCCACCTGAACAACAACACTAGTAGGAGCATTGGAAATACCCTACCAATCACCTTTTCCCCAGAGGATGTCGTAAGAGCTCATTGTCCCCATTGTGATGTATTGGTGGTGCAAGCTATCGTGGCTTGAAATGGTCTGAATCGCATGCTGGTCGATAATGGAAGTTTTCTAAACATCATTTTTGGAACCACTTTAGACAAAATGATGGAGGACCACGAGCTCGCCCGCATGACTTCCCCGCTATACAATTTTACTGTTGATAGCATCGTTCCTATGGGAAGGATTACATTGGTAGTGGAAATGGGAGAGTTCCCATTTAGAGCTCAACATTTCATAGAATTCTTGATTGTGGATCACAAGTCCGCTTATCATGGAGTCTTAGGGCGACCCACCTTAAAAGAATTAGAAGTCGTAACATCCATACATCATCTTTGCATGAAATCTCCTACCAAAGAAGGGATTGCCACGGTACGATGCGACCATATGGGTTCAAGGAAATGCTATCTCAACTCCTTCTGAACCCAGGAGCGTAAACATGATTCTGGTAGATATCGAGATGACGATACACCTGAAGAAGGCCAAACCTCTGAACCAGGGGGAGACGTCAATATGATAGATGCCCTTGAAGAAGGGGTCATCGAAGTGGATTTAGATCCCCGAGTTACAGAATCAAACTCACAGGTCATCCCAGTGGAAGAGCTGGAGCATTTTTCCATAATCCCAAACGACCCCACAAGGTCATTACAACTAGGAAAAGAGCTTGAACCAGAAACAAAGGCCAAGCTCAAAAGCTTCTTGCTCGACCACTTGGATGTATTTGCCTGGAAACATGAAGACATGACAGGAATTGACCCCAAGATCAATTGGCACCGGTTCAACACAGATCCCAAATTTATCCCTCACAGATAAAAAATGAGAGCCCTAAATCCGGAGCGATATGTTGCTTTGAAAGAGGAGGTGCAAAAGCTCATATCCAATGGATTCATCAGGGAGGCAGCATACCCAAAATGGATATCGAATCCAATGTTAGTAAAAAAAAGCCAATTGTAAAGGGAGGGTCTCTAGCACCGTCTATGAAATCTCATCCGACATCCCCCCAAGGAAATTCTGGGCTTTCCCTTCCGAGGGTTCACTTCCGGGGCCCTTTCCCTTCCTCCTCTTTATGAGGCTAACCTCTTCTTCGACGACATTGTCCACATCGATAATTTTTATCGAAGAGATACGCTCAGCCATGATGGGTTGAAGTAAATACTCGCCAAGGGTAGCCTGGTACTTAGTTAGGCTTCACCCAGGCTCCTCAGTTGGAGCAAGTTAGGCTTCACATATTCATTTTTATCATGTTGCCTTGCAAAATAGAGAGTGGAGACTAAGAAAGCAGCGTAAAACTGGAAGTAAAAGGCCAAATATAAAAGCTCACCCTTCGTTGCCATTAGTGAATGTGTGACGAATAAGTTCCTCTTGACAATAACGTTTTTGAAGAACCTTTTCTCTACATGAAGCTCATAAATAGCTCGGATGATGGCCCACTCAATGGCTCAAACTCGAACCGATTAACTGCAGCTGCATAAAGTCCATGATCAGTTCACAGACAAAGAATGGTTAATAAACAAAATAACAAGAAAAGGGGCTCAACTCACTATACTCATGGTATTGAGTCGGCATAGTAATTTTCAGGACCACATTTCCTTCCAACATTTGACAGCGACCTATGACCCGAAATCAAGAGGACTTCCAATTTTTTATAGAGGTTGGGGTCCCCCAAATGAAAGGATAATGTGGGCCCCATGGGCTCATGCAGTACCACCCTTTACAGTCACTCTCCCCACTAGAAGCCTTAGGTTGGAAGAGGGTCTGAAAAACATTAGGATGCATGCCCTTACCAGTAGTGACCTCCTTCCAAAGAAGGAAATGCCCCCTATTATTTGTCTCCATGCATTAGGAATCAACTGGTCAGGAGCCAAATTATATTACCTAAGGATGAATCTAAAAAAACGGTGCAGAGGCAATCTTAACCCCTCAGCAAGAATGGCCTCGCTCATCGCAACATGGCCTTCCCTAGGAAAACAAGCCCTCTCCTCGGAGGTCGGCACAAACATCTCTATGTTGTCCGGTATCCTATACCTCTCTCGAAAGGTTTCTAACTCGCTCTCCATTGCTATTACTCATGGATAGTAGGTACGTCAACTTGATGTAAATAATGCATTCCTTAGGTTAGATTGTTTGAAGACTTATCTCTTAACTCTTGGTTTTCATGCTTCTCGACTAGATACTTATCTTTTTATCAAATGCAATGCCATACTTTGTATCTATGTCCTTGTATATGTAGACGATATATTGATTACTCGGAGTAGTAGTCCAGAAATTGAGTCTTTGATTTCTTGTTTACGGACTAAATTTTCCTTGAAAGATTTGGGTAGTCTTCCTTAAGATAAGTATATTAAGGATCTCCTTAATTGAGTTAAGATGAGCAACGTTAAACCAAAACCAAATCCCATGGTGGCAAGTCTATCCCTCACTTCCTCTGATGGCGATCCATTTGGTGATCTAACTTTATATCGAAGCTTTGTAGGGACATTGAAATATGTAACAATTACTAGGCCTGAAATAGCACACCGTGTAAATAAAGTATACCAATTCATGCAGCCTCTTCTTGAAACACATTGGAAGGCAGTCAAATGCATTCGTGGTACTGCAGATCATGGTCTCCACTTCTCCAAGTCTAATAGTCTTTATCTTCATGGATTTTCGGATTTTGATTGGGCAAGAGACTTAGATGACTGCCGTGTTCTACTTCTGGTTGCTGTTTCTTTATTGGGGATAATCTAGTTTCATGGAGTTCAAAGAAACAATCTTCCATTTCTCGCTCAAGTACTGAAGTTGAATACCGTAGCTTAGCCAACGCTACTTCTGAATTAATGTGCTTGCAATCTTTACTTAAGGAGCTCCAAATCTATCAAATTAAAATTCTAGTCATCTAGTGCAATAATCTGAGCATGGTGGCTCCTAGTGCTAATCCAGTTTTAAATTTTCGTGCGAAAGCATTTGGAGCTTGACCTCTAATACTTGTCAGGGAACGAGTTCTTAATAACACCCTAGCTGTCCAGCATGTTATTTCCTTTGATCAACTTGTAGGCATCCTTACAAAACCTCTTGTTGTTCAACATTTTACTTGGCTAAAGTACAAACCAAAGTTTCTTGCTCCTACCACCCTTCGTTTGCAGGAGAATATTAGCAGATAACGAACCTTCTGAGACTTGCAAATCTGTTCGTAAATTGTTATTTGTAAATGTATACACTTGCCGCAATCACAGCGCACTATGTTAAGCAGTTAGAAGATGTGTCACAATTACAGTGATGATAACTTTCTGGGTTGTGTTACATGAATATAGAGGGCACATAAGGGTGTCCATAATGGACACGCGGCGCCCGTCACTCCCTCCAATAGGGGGGCACCCTTATGTGCCCCCTATGTTCACTTAGCGTTTTCCTAACTTTCTTTATTACACTATGCCCCCATTTGACACCCGTTTTTTCCTCTTTTTTGAACAGTAATTTGCATTATGTGTAGGCCCCATTGTCCTTGCCAAGTACTTGCTTGTCAAACGGTTGTGTTTCCAACATGTAGAATGGTAAAAAGCTGGTGGAAATAATTATGAAATCCCAATAATGCCCTTCCAATTTGCCTTTGATTTTGTGGTAGGTGTTGTGTACATTTGCAAGACAATTGGAGGGCAAGATCGGTAGTGAATGCAACGGTCGAACATGGGCAAATCTGTGCTTCGACATAATAAATTTATTTCCGTTGTCTTTTCCCATCAATGCACTGTATGAAAATGAATTTTGTCCCAAAAAATGAGATTCAAACGGGGGCTATATATACCTTGTGCTGTACAAATGCAAATGTGGGTGAATAAAATATTCTTTATGCCTTCTATTCTATTTCCATTAAAAGTTTTCTCATCGATTATTTTGAGATCATGCATGATTTTAAGATATAATTAATTGCAATGTAATATGTGCACGTTAGATCGAGAATGTGCAGTTGAAAGTGAAAATAGTTTTTGGATTATGTGCAATATTTTATTGAAGAATGTGTGGTTATAAACTTATAAAGAAGAGTGAGAAAAATGTATATTTATTTTGAAAAAAAATGAGGATGAAAAAAACTCAAAAAATTTATGTAGTATTTATAGAAATGAAATTATTTAATTGGTGGATATGGGCTGACTATCCAATCTAAAAGTCTCTAAAAGCCCAATCACAATTGCGAATTCCTAGGGCTTCTGAAATCTCAACGCCGCTTTACGAGCACACCCGCACACAGCAATTATTGCGTGCAGAAGTTGGCATGCAGTGAGGTATTAGCTCTCCGATCATGACTTGTTAATTTACATTTTTGCATAAGATTTGTCTCTATGATGATGAATTTGTTATACATATGACCTTTTATCTCCTGAGAAGTTTTCAGTGCTTAATAATTTTGGAGACCTGAAGTGAAGAGACAAAATTAATTTTCTTTTTTCTAATCCATTGATACTTAAAAGAGTCCAGCTTTTTGCATGTATATTGGGTTGCCGGATCTGGATTCTGTTTTCCTTCTGTTTTTTTGGCTAATATTTATTTGCCCAAACTGTAAATTCCGGCGGAGCCAGCTCGGCGGCCGCCTTGGCTCGCCGGGTGCTAACTCCGCCGCCAGTCTAACAGGAAGACTGTTTTAGTCTTGGGGGTTATAACTTATAATGTCTTTTCTTGTCAACGTTTGTTATGAAATGTAACTATTCCAACAAGAAAATTTTCCCTCTCTAAACATTATTATAAGATAATTTTTTTTTTTTTATATCTGAAAACAGGGTCTCCATGGCTATTTTTGCATTTTGCCACCACCTAAAAATACAATTTTTGTAGAATACATGCCAGTGAATCATATGCACACAGGGATGTAAAAAATCATGCCCACGGGTAAATTTATAGAAAGAAAGATAATGGTGAACACAAATCCACACAGCAGGTCCCTAAACCCTCTGGGCTTCACCATCCACTAGCCACCTGTCCATTATTATATGTAATGTCCATTCAAATACACACACACTACTTGGGTTGTGCTTTTAGATTGGTGATATCTTTGGATGTTATTGGGACTTTGTTCCCCTTGTTGAAATAGATACTTGAATAAGCAAAAATGAACATAATTAAATGATTAAAGCATGTTTGGCAAATAAGCCCATATCTTATGCCCCACACAAATGTGTGGTTTAAAATGTATGGGGAGGGATTCCCACACAAAATAAGAAATAAGTAATTCAAGCTTACTTGTGTGGCTTATTTCGACCCACAAAATTTTGTCGACCCATTGCTTTTAAGCCATGGGCTTATTTGCCAAACATGCTCTACTAATAGTTAAACTTATCTAGAATATAGTTCAATGTTGTGGGTTTCAGGTGGGTGTTGTTACTGCTACTGCTTAGCTAGTTGGGGCTTAGCTATGTCGATTTGCTGTTCCTCTTTTCTTTTCTTCTTAGTCCAATTTTGTTGCTCTTGGTCTATTGAATAAATAATTGAACCCTCAATGGCCACTTATGAAAGGAGTTTTTGGAAATTCACTTTTATTTTGACATCACTAAGAATGGTAACGGTATCCAAGCATTCATTAATGTGTGGGGTGAGGGCAATTTGTTATACAATGGTTACTTCAAGTGGAGTGCACTGTAGTTTTGAGGATCATAGGAAGTCTTATTATAAAGTAGAAACATTTTTATACGTGAGTTTTGAGCCAAGATGAAGATGACTATTATAACATGGCACTAAATTCTCAACTTTTATCTTACCGAAAAAGAAAAACTCAAGGTTCTCCTCTTTCTTTTTTACGTGCCAAGGGATGGGGATATTACGCTATAACACACCAAAGTCCATTTGATTCTGAATTTCATTGATATGGGATGCTAACAATCTGTTGCATCCATCCTTCTTTTTTGTTTCAGGGGGTGGGGATAGGGTTTCTGGGGCCTAATTCTCCTTTTCGTTGCGTATCATAGTTTAGTAAAGTTCAATCTAATAATCTGTTGCATTCATCCTTCTTTTTTGTATTGTTGGGGATGGGATAGGGTTTCTGGGGACTAACTCTCCTTCACTTTGCATATTGTTGTCTTTGAATGCTAAACTACTTCAGATATATTATATAGCCATCTTAGTGTTAGATGGCTTTTATCATTCATTCAAATTTTTTTTTCCCCTTTATATAAGCAGAGTCATATACTAAAATGTTCGGAGGTAGAGCAATCCACCGGTTGGTGAGAGATAGACTTCATTCACAAACCACTGTAAACTTTCTGATTTTGATTTACGTTTTTAATTAATTTCAATTATATTTGATTTATATAATATTTCATTTCTGCTATATTTCATTCAAGTAATATTGATCAGGTTCGTGCTTTGGAGATGACCTGAGGGCTCTATGTCCCAATAGAGATTGTGACTAATATAAAAGATTATGCAAGATCTCAAATTTAATAGCCTGATATATCTAGTCATCAAGAGAGATTGAGATTTCTATTATTTTATAAATGCAAGGTTCAGGCATCTGTTCCTCTTCCGCTGTTAGCATACCAAATCATACAGTCTTACTACTTTACTAAATGACTGAACCTGTGATAAAGAGGATTTGCTTTATTCGCGATTAAAAAAAATAAAAATTAACATAATTGTTTTTGGGACCAAACTTATGGGTCTTTGCAGGCTCTTGTTAACGTATTTAGTTTTTGTGCTAGCTGGTTGAGACTTGAATCTAATGCTTACCATATTATCTGTTCCATTATAATAAAATCTGGAGTCTAATTATCGCATGAAAGAATGAAAAATGAACACCTTATATCTGTGGAAATTTGTGTATTGAAGCTTATTATGTCTATTTGTTTCAGAGACAAGTAAATGCTTATATGAATATTTGGATAGTAATGAATTTACTTAACTGGCCATAAGCTTATTACAACGTGTGCCAAGTGGTTCACAGATGCATTTTTTTAGAGTTTTTATAACAAAAGCAATTGATCTCGCATTATCTTGTAACTTTTAAACTAGAGAAGAAATCAATGCAACACACAACAAACAGTTTTTGGCCCTCGTGTTCCCTTATTGACATGATCTCCTGAATGGAATTTCTTAACTATGCTTTTGATGTTGCTTTGTTTTAGTTCAGTTTCCTAGAATATTGCCTTCCAGTGGCAGTGAAGTAATGCAGCCTGAACATATACCTCCATGTGAACTACCTTGAACCAAGAAGCAAATGAATAGTAATAGTAGGGCATGTTGATTCTGTTGTAAAAGTTCCACGCAGGACTTGCTGACTAAGTTTGGTGGGAGAAATTAGCGTCATAGCTTTCTGTGGACTTTCTGTTAATTTAATTGAGTGTTTGCCAGTTCAATTATAAATTGGTGGCTGATATTGGCTTCTGGTTCATTTTTCTTCACCCAATTTTCAGGCCTCTCCGGTTTTGTCTTTTCTTGTTTCCAAGAGAGAGCAGGAAAGCATTGGAGTAGGCATGAAGTCCTTGAGGGCACTGGCACTCTTTGGAGCAGGTGTATCAGGCCTTTTAAGTTTTGCAACAATAGCATCCTCTGATGAGGCCGAACATGGTTTAGAAGCCCCAAGCTATCCTTGGCCTCACAAAGGCATTCTCAGTTCATATGACCATGCTTCGTGAGTTTATGCTAGCCTATCTACTATTTTCCAAACAAGTTCTTTGTTTTCAGACTAATTGAGCTTTTGACATCCAAATCGGATCTGTGCTATTTTTTAAGATTTTAATAAGTTGCAACTTGATACCATGGGTCAATTCCACCTATTCGTTCTGTTTGTTTCATATTATGATTTCATTATTCTTTTCTTTAAATGACAAAATAGTAGGAATTCAAATATCTTCATTTCCATGTCCTTTGAACCGTTCATTACGTGTTATTTAGGTCATTTGTTATTCTGTTACATATCTTAGTTTAATCTGACATTAACAATATACCATGTCTAATTATGCATCATAATACATTAAAATAAATTCTGTATTTCCGGCTTTCTAATTTTGAAGCAAACTGGCTTATTTTCTTTCTTGAAAATTTCTCGCAATGGATAAAAATGTTAACTTTGGAGCAGCAACAAGTAAGGATACAATCTCAATTGACAAAAATTCACTATTTTGGTTTTATTCTCTCTCTCCACATACCAAACAATTCTAAATTTATTTTCCTGAATCTTCAATTTATCCAACTTAAGGTGATTCTTGCAGACGCAGGAAAGAAGCTATCAATTTTTAACCCAAGTACACGTGAATACTTTAAAAGAAAAAATTGTGAAATGAGAAAAAGAAAAAATTGGAACGTTGGTTGACATATCATTTTTTCGCATGGATAATATTTTCCCTAACATAAAAGGCATTCCTTTTGTTTGGATGAGATAAATTTGTTGCGGTTTAAGTTTCATTAGAATAATGTTTACCGAGAGAATTTATTAGTTCCTGGACATGATTGAATTGGAAAGCGTACACGTGTATGTGTGTGCTTTATAGAGGAAGATTTCCTTTATTTGTTATATAATCGTTGTAGGTAAGCTTTCTCTGGCATGTACTATACAATATAATGTTCTCCCTCCCTCCCTGATGAGTTTCATGTTCTCTCCATGTGCATAATTCTCCTGGTTTGTTCAACCGAATCAGTGACTGTAGAACATTTTACCCTATTGTTTCATTGATATATTGTGGTCAATTCCAAACAGGATTCGTCGTGGTCACCAGGTTTATCAAGAAGTCTGTGCATCATGCCATTCGATGTCCCTGATTTCATATCGGGACTTGGTCGGCGTGGCATATACAGAGGAGGAAACGAAGGCTATGGCAGCTGAGATTGAGGTAGTCGATGGGCCTAATGATGAAGGGGAGATGTTTACCCGTCCTGGCAAATTGAGTGATCGTTTTCCCCAGCCATACGCAAATGAACAGGCAGCTAGGTTTGCGAATGGAGGGGCCTACCCTCCTGATTTGAGTCTTATAACCAAAGTATTTCCTGCCTTCTGATTTGTGGTCATTTATTAGGAAATATTTTTTTTTTTTTTCGTCTTAACACATTTCTTCTTTCTGCTGTAGGCTCGTCATAATGGTCAAAATTATGTTTTTGCCCTTCTGACTGGTTATCGTGATCCTCCTGCTGGTATATCGGTAAGCAGTTCTATATCCTGTGTGGTCCTTGTTAAGTGATATATTGTTTGTTGGTGTGTAGCATATAATATTGTTTTCTTTCCTATCTAATTATACAAGCTGTATTGGTATTGTAGATTCGAGAAGGATTGCATTACAATGCCTACTTTCCTGGGGGAGCTATTGCCATGCCTAAAATGCTGAATGATGGAGCTCTTGAGTACGAAGATGGTACTCCTGCAACAGAAGCTCAGGTAGTGCACTCGTAATTGTGACCCAAATTCAAGATTTTACATCTCTGCTGGAGTCTTTATGTAGATGTCATCCATACAAAACTTTAGGGCACTAGTTTTTTGATTATTAAAACCTAATTGCTGCTTTTAACAGCTGTAATAATTAGATAGCAAAATTGAAAATTAGCAAAGTAACATACGTTTATGGTGGTTCACCCTCAGCGTGAGCCACATTCACCCGCAATACAGGTTTTCACTATAATGGATAAGAAATTACTAGTCTTCCTCTCACCTCTCTTGCACAAATATGACCCCTGAAGAAATCCTTTATTCTAGAATATTAGTCTGGCCTAACACGTATGAATGCAGAATTTGCACCTACAATAGAGAAAAATAATCTCAGGGGCTCCAATCCTGAAACCCCAAGCCGAGTGTACTACCACTGCCCTGCAACTCCCATTGACCTTACTGCAAAGGTCAATTTACTGTCAAGTGTCGAGGGATAACACTATTATTTTTGGGTATTACCAATCTTTATTCATTTTGCATGTTGTCCTTCTAGATGGGGAAAGACGTCGTGACATTTTTATCATGGGCTGCAGAGCCAGAAATGGAAGAACGCAAACTGGTAAGCCATTATTTATAAATAAAATATGAATGCAACTCAGGTTTGACGTATCCCTCTGCTTTTACAGATGGGTTTCAAGTGGATATTTGTACTATCATTGGCACTTCTTCAAGCTGCTTATTACCGGCGATTGAGGTGGTCTGTTCTCAAGTCCCGGAAGCTGGTTCTTGATGTCGTCAACTAGATTCCACAGCTTCCTTGTAAGTTTATCAACCGGGAGGACTTGCAATCAGCAAATAATCATATTCCTGTTACGTTCGGAAGCTGGTTGTTGATTCATCAACTAGATTCTACAGCTTCCTTGTAAGTTTATCAACCGGCAGGACTTGCAATCAGCAAATAATCATATTCCTGTTACGTTCGATTTTTTCTCTTCAACGTTAAACTGGTTTGAGCATTTGTTGGTAATGCAGAACATTTTTGTTCCTAGTGAGGAAGAAATAAGAAATTCACTCATAAATGACTGGTTTCGGTGTTAATTTGAGCTGATGAGAATTCTCTGCTAGTGTGAAGTTGTACTGCGTTCTGTTGTACAATGCGACTACTCTTTATTCTTTAAAATAAAGGTTCTGCATGAAACTAACACAGAAAACCAATATCGTTAGCATCCAGCAGCCAAATTTATGTTATATTTAGATATTGAATTGCTATAGAATAGTACCAGTGTTATGCTTGATAGGGAGGATTGCCAGGCTACCATAAAACATTATTTAAAGGAAAAAGAACGTAATTTTTTTTTTCCATAATAATTAGGAATACGAGT
>CAIGRL010172479.1:0-14451 GCA_903798325.1 Fraxinus xanthoxyloides | reverse complement strand
ATTGATGGAGAATATATAGTTGAAAAAGAATGAAAAGTTATTAATGTGATAGAAAATATTATTTTATTAAAAAATGTATTGTTTAAAATGAGTAGAGACATGAGAATGAAAATTTTAATAAGTACCAAACATGGGCTAAATAAGCAATGTCTCCTATGTAGTATTTCAGATTCTTTACAACTATTATTCAATTATGTTTTGTAATATGCTTGCCTGGTAACACCATTATACATCAATATGATGCCTGATTGCTTGTCACGACCAAATGGATTATACAAATTAAAATTTAAAATACTTTGAAATAATTTAATGCACAACTTGTGTTATTATTGTGCCAGCTACCAATGTTTCGTAATTCAAGAACATAATGGAATTGCAATCTTGCTACATGTCAGAAAATTTTAACACCTTGTATGATAGAATGCTACACGACGTTACATCGTTGGATTGTTTTAGAAATAGTCAACATTGTCATCCGATCATTTTTCGCCGCCACTCCATTTGTCGTCCAAAGTGTTAAATTCCTCCGACAAAACAGCATAATTCATGAAATTGAACCATTGTCACGTCGAATTCGTGTACCAAACAAACATGATGCCAATATTTTATCCTGTCCCATGTAATTGCACATATGTGCATGACTTGTGTTATTACTTTGTCTAGACATGTTATGATATGCATCAGATGAATTAAAGAGGATAATCATAAAATGAAATCGACACATTATTATATTTAAATCTATTTATGTACCAAACATGGCACTTAATTTTGTTTTGTACGTGGAAAATGACTAGTGCTTCAAGCATTAATATATAAAAAAATGTTAAGAGTTTTGGCCGTGTTATTTGGTTGAGCCCTGTCTCTATCCAGAATGCAATTGAATTCATTTAATAACCTCTGCAGGTGACATCTAAATATTTAACCTAACATTTTCTTTATGGGAACATTTGTAAATTTATTATATACTATAATGCAAGTTGCTCAGTTTCATAGTACAAACAAAAAGAAAGAAAGATTATAAATTTCTCAGCTGAGTTCTACCCAAATGATTACAATAATCTAGGTTTTTGTATCATTTAAGTTAAAAAATTGTGTTTAGATATTTAATATGGAAAAGGTCTTGAATGATGAAAATATCTTCAGTTATATTTGTTTGTTTTTATCATTAATTATTGAATTATACGAGTCTTTCAAGTACAAACGCAACTAATTTTTTTAC
The DNA here is from genome assembly GCA_903798325.1 of Fraxinus xanthoxyloides. NCBI lineage: Eukaryota > Viridiplantae > Streptophyta > Magnoliopsida > Lamiales > Oleaceae > Fraxinus > Fraxinus xanthoxyloides. Next base: position 13,232 of record CAIGRL010172479.1, on the reverse strand, counting down.
ATCAAATACTCGACATACAATTTTTTATAAGGTTAGAAGTCATATTTTTAGCTCTTCAAATATCAAGTTGAACCGTCTCATTCAAAAATATTTAAGATATTTTTGACGAAAATAAAAGGAAACGGCATTTTGTCGCGAGTCAATTTGTCTGATTTGGCTTTGGTCTACGCTATGGTGATGGCTCATATGCACGCTACTGGTTTCATGCTATCGAAGTGTTTGCAGGGGAATTGACCAATTCTACTTGTAAATGGATCAACCCATGGCGTGAGCAATAATGTGGATCAAGTAGAAAGTTTCTTATTTTTGATTCGATAGAGAACCCGGTTTGTAAAAAGTGAAAAACCTAAAGTAAAAGCACCGTCTTCTCTCTTTACTCTTTATGCGTGACAAAAGTAATGGCTTTTGGAAGTAGAGGCGGTTCCAAAAGCTATGCCATGCATCCTTTTTCTAACTCTCCTGCTTTAACATTTTTTTTCCCCTTCTTTCCACTTATAATTGTCAAACTAGGGCTATCAATAGATTAAATTTTTATCTGAATCCAATGAAATTAATGAGAGATGGATTCGGGCTCTCCGTCCGATAACCCTATCAAAATCCGAATACGATAATTCATTAACTAAATGAATCAAATTTGAATATAGGTCAATCATAACAATTCGATCCGATTTGTAATAAATAATTGAATCGGTAAAAATATTTTTATGGAATGTTATTTGTCACTAAAATAAATAAATTTAGAATAAAAAAGTCATCAAATTCAAAACATAAAAAAGTTGAAAATTTTATAATTATTAAATCCGTTTAAAAATTGAAAAAATTGGAAAAAAAAAATAAAAAAAAATTGATTCCAACATTATTTTTTTTCCTATTTCCTTTAATTTCAGATCTGATATTCGATAACATAGTATAATGGGTATGAATTTAACAGTCAAATATCAGTTGGATTATCGGATCGGATAATTATTTTTAGGGAAGAATTCATAGATCAGGTTTTAACTATCACCAAATCAATTTTTAAGCCTTAAGTTTAAAAATTGCAAAAATCGGGAATTTATTAATTCATTAATTAAATATATTAAAATCACAATTATACAATTCATGGTCACGTATACATACTTATCGGTCACAACTTATTTATTGATTACATTTTATCAAATTAATTGATCACATTATTTTTCGATCATAAATCAGAAAATTTACAAGTCACAAATTATTTTATGGTCACATACAAATCAAAATATTAATATGTCACACGTTACAAATCACAAATATTATGAATCACAATTTATTAATCAGTCACAAATTATTAAATTATCTATCATAAATTAATAATTTTTTAGGTCACATATATTTTCATGGTCACAAATTATTTGTCTTCGTTGGTCACGTATTGCGTATTGTTTATTGGTTATAAATTAACCAATTTAATGGTCACGGTAGACCAAATAATCGGAGACCACCACCAACACTTGCGACCTTCGACGACAGCACTGCCTTCGGCGTGGAGAACCACCACCACTCTAGCCAAACCACCGTCGTTAGAACTACCACTACCTCACAACTAGAAATACCGTACTCTCCACCTCCTCCCCACCACCACCTCCTCATTCTCACCACCACAATCTCCAATTTCACCACAAAATCACCACCACACAAAACACCACCCCAACCGCCGATCTACCACCACAGCCACCGCCACAAAAATCTTCAAATCCACCACCACAAACCCCGACACCACAACCACGTCACAAACCACTAAAACCACAACATCAACACCAACAAATATGTTTCACCTCCATCAACACCAACAAACATGTTTCACCTCCATCAACACCAAAAACAACAGCCAACACCAAACACAATAGCCAACACCACGTCTCAAGACCAGGCGCCGCTATCGCGAACGGCAGCACTAGCAACAGCAACTCCGCTCTGATCATCCCAACGATTAAGCCGCACGAGGTTGCGTTCGCCAACTAGCCATCTTGCCTCACCTAGTCGATGATTTTCATGAAACAACACCATCAAAAATAGAATCACGAATGCTTCGCTCATATTTGTTTTTCTTACCGCAGGCAATCATTCCCACGAACGGCGAATCGCAATGGTGTTGCTGTGACATAATGGAATAGAGAAAGGGTGATTTGGGTTGTCGACGTGACGGAGGCTTTGACGACCAATACTGCCATTTCCTCAGCCTTTAGTCAATTCTTCAAACGGCTGATCGTCACTGTGCGCGGCCTTGTTGGTCGGAGCTTCGATAATGATGGTGCAAGACTGGGGGGGGGTTAGAGAGAGATTATTTAATTTTGATTAAAACCTAATTTTAATATATAATTATTATGTAATACCTGATTTTTGATTAAATAAAGTTTATATTTGATTTTTGAATTTGTAAACTTAAATGCCTGATTTTATGTAATTTCCTCTTATTTTAGTTGGATCAGAAATAGACATATCCAATCCATATCCGCTCAATTTACGGCCCTAGGTCAAACCCTCCAAATCATCCAATAAATACTACTTAGAGCCCCACTATTATTTCGTTATGAATTCGAGCTACAAAGTGCTGAATATCAAAAATTTGTGACCAGTTAACTTTAATTACGTGTTTGGTGGGGATTAAAATTAGATTTTTAGTATATTTCGATAAAAATTGGCGAAATGTGTGGTTAAAAAGTTGTGAAATCCATAAAATATGTGGTTGAAATGATTTGTTGATTTTGACTTAAATTAAAATCTTTATTTTAATAAGTACAAGGGGGCTAAATGTCTAGATTTTTTTTTATCACATTCCACGATGTCTTTAGTAGAAAATATAAATACTACTATGCTTGCTTTACTTGGCAATAACGTTTACCCAAGGCCTTCAATCATTGTCTTAAGATGCATTATTGCTGGATGATTTTAATCAATTTGTTCTGAAGTTTCCATTAGTTTTTGAATCTAATTCCGTATCCAATCTTATGGGGGTTTTGCTTTGATTCCAATTCGGTAGGGAAAATAACACCTAACCTACTGGAGAAAACAAAAGATCCAAACAATTTCGCTAATTCAAAGGTCATTTCATTGTTTATTTCTTGATTAACCATTATTTTGCTGAATCAAAACCCCATTTTTGTACAAGAACTCGATGAAAAGAAAGAAAAAGTAAACAATGAGAAATTAAAAATTAGAATTCTCGTGCATTTCTTGACAGCAAAACAGGCAATAGCTAGACAGACATTTGCAAGGAATATTAAAAGGTTTTGACAATAGATTCGAAGAATTGCCCTACCTGCAAAGGTTTAAAATTTCCTAATCCATTGTATTCTAACCAAAACAACAAATGCGGCTATTGATAACGAGCACCGTACCACCAACAAAACTTCGAAGCAGTCATTTAAATTATTCGGTGGTCATGATTGGCACTTTATTCAATTGATAAAAATATAACGCGGTCAGGTCTTGTGCATAGGCTGTCATTTGGACGAATGTGCTGTAATATATAATATATTAGTCTTCAATACAATAATGTTTGCTTATAAATTAATACATCACAAAATTAAGTCATTTTTTTATACAAAATTTGTTAAGAAATAGAATCTCACCTCGAATAAAGATGAAAACATAAATTAATTTATAAAGGATTGGATTACTCATCTTAATAAGGTTAACTTTTTAAGATGGACATCAAATCTTAACATGGTATCAGAGTCTATTAAACTTCAACGAATAATTCGATCAAATTAAGACTCAAAAAAAATATAAAAATATTGAGCGCACGAATTTCAAGATTGATTTGATCAAACGAGTCACCATCTTGCAATGACATGTTAGGGATAGAATCGTACATTGAATAAAAATGAAAACATAAATCAATTTATAAAATATTGGATTACTCCTCATAATAAAGTTGACCTTCTAAGATGAAATTTCAAATCTTAACAGAATTGCTTTATCCTAGATTAATTGTCGAGAAAATAAAACTTCATTTACATATTTTTGTCATTGCCCGATGATGCTTGGCGCACACACTCGAAACCATGGGCAAAGTTGGGAATGTCACACTACCACAATGACATTTAACTTGTGAAATTGCGAGTAATAAATGGACAGTCCCTCTTATGTTAAAAACAAGATAGGCGGATTGTCTGCCAAAATGAAAATTACATAATACAACAAAACTGAGAATTTACTTATCTACATATAAAAATGAAAAACTAGAATTACATATATGAATACATAAATGGTGAAGAACAGACGGAGGGAGAAGTACTGAATATAACTATAACTCTTTTCGTACCTATAACACCATATATGATAACCCTAAAAGCATCAGAAGTTGGTAAGTGAGAAGGAAGAAATCGACAGAACTCTGAATTTACATGCAAAACTACAAAAAGCAAATTAAAGAGCATATTTATATAAGCATGTATAAGCATGTATGCAATGCCAAAAGCATAAGAAAGAAAAACTTCGCAGCAAAATATGAGCTCTCCTGGCATGTAGCTGAGGATTTGGAAGGTGTCTTTCCAGCAACGGCAGGACCAACTGCATGAGCACTGGGAGAGTTCTGCTGCACTGTTGTCGGCAATGGGTTAGGAGAGGTGCCATCAGCTGATGGAGTCAGCGGCATTCTGTCACCTTCACTGAGATCCTGACCTAGGATGATTCACACATATTAAGATTGACTGCTATGCTTTACAGGGACAAAAGTGTAATATAGTGAATGTGCCACCAAACTAGTAAATTAGAACTTCAATTCAGAAAGTATCAAAACTAGAGCAAAGACATAGCGCTCAAGTGGGATCTTTGGGGGGTTTAGCAAAATTAGAGAGCCACTGCATTTCTAAATGGAAAGATTTAGAGCAGCACTCCAGCTATCAGATTATAAAACCCTTTTGGAGCAACTTAGGTGACATTGCTCAGGTATTCTTTTTAGTTGTGGTTTTCTTCAGGGATTTTCATTTGCATTGTCCATTCATTTATTTCTTCTTTTTATTTAAATCCCAGGTACACTTGTGTAGGAGTAGGATAGAGTTTATTGAGCTAGGCAACACAACATAGAAGAGGTATTCATCAATAGTGAGATATCAGCAATACGTACAAATTAAACCACCAAATAAGCAAACCAATGCATACCATGTTTTATAATCCACCATACAAAAAGAGAGTGAAGTATACAGGTAAAAAAGGTCAAATACTCACAATTCGAATGGGACCAGCCAAGCTTGAAATTTTCCCTATCAAATACCATTCGGTATCCTGTCATGAAGTTCTCTGCACAGGGAAATTTGTTTGAGGAAAATAAATTGAAAACCGAGTTTAGTTCATTGAATTTTTCATTTTTTGTGCAGTTCATGTATTGCTGGATTTTCTATAGTCTGGGTAGCAATTGCAGGAAAATAAACTCGTAGGTTGGCACTGTAGCAGATGTGTCCAGGAAATGCAAATATAGTAATACTTACGTCCAATTGTCGCAATGTCTTCATCAGTTGGCTGTACTGCCAAACAAAATCCAACTGCACCCTGCACCATAATATAGACAGCAACATTCACAAACATGGTAGTACACATGTTTAAACATGAAATCAGCCACAACAGAAAATAGCAATTATTTTCATTCTCATAACCAGATATTAACAATAATCAAGTCTTGGCCTGAGTTACATCATAGAATCATACAAATTATTAAAATACTTGCTTCAGTAACTCATTTTTTCTTATTCACTTGCAGGTATATAGTAAATTAAAAGTATGCCAAAAATGATTCAGACCCTTGAGCCATAAACCTTATCTGGTCAATTCAGAGTCCTGTCTCTAATCAGTTGAGTCAGAGTTAAAGAATTAAGCATTCAATTTGCTACTTCATAATGCATCTGCCCCAGTTTGATACACATTCTTTCAAAATAAATTTTTTTAAAACTCATTTTCAACCACACATTCTTCAATAAAATAATATTTTCTATCACATCAATGACTTTTTCTTACTTTTTAACCACATATTTCACGTCATATAACTATTTAAATTTTAACCACATACTTCACGTCATATAACTATTTAAAATACATTATTTTCTCAATAATATCCATCAAACACACCCCTGATGTTTGTGCTATATAAATCCCCAGTTCTAAAGATTTAATATTGATGAGCTACAGAAATTGCAAACAGGAAAGCAACTAAAATGTTATTATTGTTTAGTTCATATACAAGAAAAACATGTTGATCAAATGAACTACTACTCAAATCTAGGTCCACGATCCAGTTCGACTGGTAATCCCTCAAATTATATTGTGGAATAATGTATCTAGAATATTTCTGCAATTTCAAACTTTCTAAATGGACTTTAGGTATCGATGCATGGGTGAAATAACTAATAAGCAGCATCTGGTGAAACAAAAGCAACTTAATTTAATGTATGAATCAATGGACATATCTTTAACCAACTTGGCAACTGGTGAAACAAAAGCAACTTAATTTAATGTATGAATCAATGGACATATCTTTAACCAACTTGGCAACTTGTTACTGGTGATGATACCTTTTTTGAACAGGTTGTCCTAGTACACTTGGTGAAATTTACGGAAAAAATGTGATTTTTCTTCAGAAGTCAATGTAGATTCCTCAATTATTTCAATATCAACTCTTGAACTGGTTATGATATACTGCTGAATAGAATATCTACCCAGCTATCCCGTATCCTGCAGCCAAAGTACCTAACCTCCATGATCATAACCATGAGAATCTTCAAATATCATCACCACACTTTTGCCTCCCAAAACCACAAAACTAAACTCCACTTTTTCCCAAATTTAATTTACAATGAAACTATTGGTTCTACACATGATACAAACTTAGTTTACCACCACTAAATATGAACCAATATCTAAATGAATGGAGAATTTCTACATAACGTCATATTTCCATCAGATCATACGAACTAATAAGCATTCCACATGCATAAGTGCATAGATATTATAAATAATAGTTTTTGTCCGACTTTAAGGCCAAAGTAGCACTTGAAATTTGGCTGTACAAAATTTATTAATATCAAAGTGCCCAGCATTGAAAGTACTTAATTCTGTCATTACAAAATATGCATGGTTGCAAGAACCAACCTGAGTACCGTAGATCACAAAAACAGGATCATGGACCACAAAACTGTTGTTCGTTGCAAACTTCAGAGTCATGGAAGGAATTTTAGGTAACCCTTCAGAACTGTGAAAAAATACAGTCAATCCTAGTGCACAGATAAGATAGAAAGGAGAAAGTGGACTCGACATACAGTCTACTTGAGACTACCTGGACTTGTAGCAATACTGCCATGGGTATCCTTCAAAATCTGATTTCAACGCATTTACTTGTCCATTGAACTACAACCAAAAACAGTATAATCAAAACAAACTCCTATACTTCAGAGGACAACTCAAGAGGCAAGAGGGAGAGAGAGTTACCTCCTTAACAACTCTTTCATAGACTTGACCTGGAAGAAACGTGAATGATGACCCACTATCAACCAGTGCTTCAAAGTTTGTATGCTCAAGACAAGAACTTCCAATGCAGCAAGAGTCCACTCCAACTATGTAAGTTAAACTGGACCACGAACATAAAAAAAATATAACTCCTGTGTAGATGATGCAAGAAAAGAGCAGAATATATGGTGCATGTTCATTTTTTTACTTTTTTCCATCAGAAGACAAAAATGAAGTAGTCTGTTCGACAGCTACTCCTTGATCCCCAAAGAATAGCCTCCCTGAGTCATCTTCAGTGAAGCATAACGAGAAAGAGTTCCGAATCAATCCAGCTTTTGCTAAACGACTTGGAACTGAAATTTCTCCACGTCCCAGACCCATAAGACCATCTGGCGCAACTCCATTCAGGTAACCACCAGTTTGTTTACTACCACATCTGAAATAAAAAGAAAATTACTCTGGATCCAAACAATTTTGTTAAGACAATATCTCAAGATGGTAATTCCTGCACAACAAATCTTATTCGAAAAGGCATGCACTTGTAACGGCAATACAAAACACACCCTATAACGACTGGAGCCCGCACAGACATGTTGGATGCGTTAGTGTGACCCGATACAAGATGTAATACGTCTTCAACCAGAACTCCAGAAGTAGATGTACCATCTGAAGCATAGTTGACAGTGTATGGACATTGCTGCTTAGGATTCTCACAATTTAAACCAAATTCACACAACGGATGACTGCAAGAGAGGGACTTGCTAGTGCTAGAGCCAGAAGGATTATACTCGCTAAGATCCTTATCCTGCATAATAGATGCCCCAAAAACCAGGGAGCACCTGCCAATCAATCATCTGAAATAAGTGGTAAACCTCTTACTTGTATGAACTACTACTTCACAGCTGTTTAAACTACATCAAGTATTTCAAAATTTTATATGTTTTGTGCTGCTACTACAGTGTAAAGCCCCAATGCAACATAACAAGCAATAATTTCAGGTAGATAGTCAAGCAGAATATAAATTTTAACAGTAAAAAAGACTTGAGCCACTAAATATGGAAGTCCTAGGGCCGAACCAAGTTTAAAATTAATTCTTTACAGCCTTATTTCAAATTTGAGAGAAACAATTTAGAGATAGCAAGTGAAAAGAGTGTCTATCACATCCAAGACCAATAACCTCGTGAGTACCACCAAATCATAAAACTGGTAAAGGTTTCTCCATGAAAAGGATATATGAAAGAACCAAACAAGCTTAGTTATACAGAAGGTGATCACTGGATTATGCTTTGATGCTGCAGTCAATGACAAAAGACATATTTCCTTCTCTTTTGTAAATTCAGTTATTGCTAGGTATTCTGCCATTTAATTAACTTAATTCAAACCATACCAGATAAATCTGAATGAGAATATTCCAGCACACCATGGGTGTGTGGGGAAGGAAAACCATTTATTGATATCTGAAATATGACAAGCAACGTCATTTTTGTGCTTCATAACCAAGAGTTATACCTATGTAAATTGGACTTTAAGCTGGAATAGAACTGATCACTTAAAATACAAAAGAAATGGATCCTACAAGCAACCCATTACGTCAATCACAGAGAGAGAAATAAACTCAGAACATCATATAGAGAAGTTTGCAAGCATAAATATCCATAAGTGTGGGTGGAAATGTCCAAAATGAGATCAATGGTGAGCATGCAAGAGAGAAACTGAAAAACAAAATGAAAGGCAATGGACCAACCAATATGAAGCCAAGGACAAATCTTTTAATTGCCAAGTAGCAAAATCTGTTACATCTCCTCACAGAATGTTATGTTTCTTAACAATTAACGATAAACTTGCATGTTATGTTTCTTAACAATTAACGATAAACTTGCACTTCAGATAAACATATTTTGATTATTGAAGTATAAATGAAAATTTGAGTTGATGCCAAATTGAACATTAGAACCACCAAAGGGCCTGCATTTTAAATTAGAATGGGCAGATAAAGGTACCTATAATGTAAACTGTGGAAATAGTCTTAATTATTATTTAAATGTAGTTGTCAAAACAAAACTATAGTGGAAAAACCAGTAATATTTAACTGCCTGACAATGCAGTCAGAAAATAAAAATCCAACTAATTTAGTTTATTGACAGTAGTCAAACGTCAATCTGTAAGAACCAAAGAGTCTACAACATGTCTTGATTCTAAGAACTTCAATCCTATAAAAAACCCAAGAAAGCAAGAAACCAGAAAAAATTGAAGGGAGTGAGTATGTGCTAACATATCCCTAGCACATGGCATATGCTTTGGTATGCACTCTATTTGTGTTCATATATGCAGGAGAAGAAAGAACAAGAAGATCTCAACAAAGGAAGCATCACCAGAATCAAAATTGCAATTGATGATACAAAAGAAAGCTTGCATACCAGACTGCTGTAGTGACTGGAAGATAAAGGTGCACATTGTACACAATTGCAGGGAACCCATAGTAGATCACTTCCAGCATCCAATGCAACAAGAAAAGAAACTTTTGGTGTGCCCATGTCAATCCACATATAATGTAACCTGTTTTGAGTGAAAATGAATAAACTAAAGACACAAGATCCTTAAGGTTTAATTTGTGTAAATTTCAAAATGACGAATGTTCCCTTCAGCCACCGAAGATGTCCAAGGACTCAGAAACTCGTAGTTATGACTACAAAGTTACTTGCAGCAATAAAACAAGCACACTCTATTTAATTGACATATTGGATTCAACCCTGACTGATTATTTGTGGAAATGCTTGATAACAACATTCTATTAATCAGATAGAGAAAAAGGCCTATTAGCTAGTGATTGTGAGATGACTTGATAAAACTATATTTTGTTCATTTGCAGTCCATCTGGCACAAACCAATACCTCTGTCTAGGAAACATCATTTTAAGTTCACCAAAACCCACATTTTTTTAACCAAACCACTAGATACTACTCATGAAGTCAATTCAACTGACTTGAATAATGCATGTAACTAGAAGAATTTCTACTAGTACATAACTGCCTCGACTAGCAAGAGTGAGGTGGGGAGATATGATACCTATAGCACAACAATGTCTGCTTTAGATTACATTTTTCTGTAACTTCAAGAAACTTTAAGTGGAGAATTAAATTTCTCTCAATATGAATGAATTTCTATAACTTGAGTAATTTTTATGGATGGATATCTACCAATTTTTAATGTGAAAGACTGCTGTATTGACCATATCATTGCAACAATCAACATATCTAAATCACGAACATCAAAAGAAGGAATATTATATAGGAATGTGAGTGGTATCGACAATATCCCCATTGCAAATCTCAATTGTATGCACAAGCACATTCCAAAACTTCTCAAAGGTTTGGCCTTTCCTAGTAACTAAGAGTCCCTCTATTCCCTCTTTAAGATTTAGATGTAAATTATCATCTGTTTTATCAATATAATTTTAGCTGTAATTACCTTAAATTTTTCACATTCAAGATATTTCTCATAATTTCTCAAAAAAAATCCAGAATAAATAGATGCTTTACCGACTTGTCGATATTGTCCACCATAACTTCCCATTCAATTGAATTATTGCAGAAATAAAACAAAGGAAATAACTGTATAACCATATCACATCTCAAAACATAATATTCATAGAAAAAATCGAAAATCACAGATCCCACACCCTCCAATTCACAGACTGATACATTCATGAGAAAGAAAGAGAAGTAACCATCCAAAGTCATTTCCGAGGGGTAAGGTAACGCTGCCTCTGGAAGGATAGAGGAATTGGAACTGAGGGTTAAGCTTCAGCTTCTGCCGCTGTGTATCACTGCTCAACAGCCGCCGATAATAGTCCAAACTCCGACGCTTCGGCCACGCATCAGCGTCTCCAACCCTATCGGCAATTCCTGCTACATTTCTTGAAACCCTAGCGCTATGATGCGCCTTTGCTTCATCCGAAAACCTATGCACTAGCCTTGCGGAATATAAAGTACTCTCACAGAAGGCACAGCTAATATACAAAACAAACAGTAAATCAAGCAAAATAAATCGAATCTCCATTCCTGAAGCAAAGAAGAAATGCGAAAATATAGTAATAACTGTATGTATATGAACTATCTCTATATGCTTGTATTTGTTTATAATATACAGCAGAGAAAGAGTGAATGGAAAATGTGTCTATAAGTAAGATATAATAGTAAGAGAGCTAAGAGGGAGAATGTGCTAAAATGCGCAGGGGTGTGAAGGTAATTGGTAAGGCGAGTTGCAGAGTTGCTATTGTCTGGATATTGGAGTGAGGAAGAAGATGCGATCAGGCGTGGGGTGTATTGTGCACCCTGCGCATTTTAAGACATACCCAACAAAGGAAAAAGTAATGGCCTGTTTGGTCACACGTTTAGTGGCTCTCTCCTTTTATTTATTTTAGACCACCTATATTATGAATATTCAAAAATAATCTCAAGGATATTTAAGCCCCATTTTTTTAAAAAAAAATATTTTTTAAAAATTTATTTTCAATCACATATTATCCAATAAAATAATATTGCACGTAAATAAAAATAAATCTTAATTTTTAATTATATATTCTTTAAAAATCACTATTTAAAAATGCATTTTTTTCTCTTGTCTTAGACAAATGCTTTAAAAAAAATTATTAAAGAAAAATTAAGAGTGTGTTTGAATCACATTATTTTGAAAGAATGTATTTTTGAATGGTAAATTGATGGAGAATGTGTGGTTGAAAAAAAAAGTTATTGATATGATGAAAAATATTATTTTATTGAAGAATATATAGTTGAAAATAAATAAAAGAATAAAAATAAAAATTTTAATGTACCTCAAACATGAGCTAAGAATGTGTTTGAGCCACATTATTTTGGAAAAATGTATTTTGAAATAATAGATTGATGGAAAATGTGTGCTTGAAAAAGAAGGAAAAATTATTGATGTGATGAAAAATATTATTTTATTGAAAAATGTGTGGTTGAAAATGAGTAGAAGAATGAGAATAAAATTTTAATGTATATCGAACAGGGCTTAATTCTCGTGAAATTAAAATATAATGATAGATTGAATATCAATTTTTAAAAATTGGAGATCTANAAAAAAAAGTTATTGATATGATGAAAAATATTATTTTATTGAAGAATATATAGTTGAAAATAAATAAAAGAATAAAAATAAAAATTTTAATGTACCTCAAACATGAGCTAAGAATGTGTTTGAGCCACATTATTTTGGAAAAATGTATTTTGAAATAATACATTGATGGAAAATGTGTGCTTGAAAAAGAAGGAAAAATTATTGATGTGATGGAAAATATTATTTTATTGAAAAATGTATGGTTGAAAATGAGTAGAAGAATGAAAATGAAAATTTTAATGTGTGGCAAATATGACTTTAAGGGTCAAAAAAATAAATGGAAAAGGTATTTGGCTAAATTAACTTTAATTTTGGTAGAAGGCAAAGGAGAGGGTGAGGAGGCGCCACGTGGGTGGTCCCCATAGGGAAGAAAGAGACGTTGCTTTCGATTGGTTCGCCGCATTACAGATTTTTCTGTCCCAAATGTAATTTGTTGTCGAGTAATACACTATAAAAAGTAATAATAATTGTAGTATGTATCTCTTTAATTTATTTTTTACAAGATATATATTTAAAATATATGTTAATTAGTAAATATTTGTTTCACGTTCATGTATGATCAAGTTATTATGCCTTTGTTGGTTTTTTTTTTGGTAAGGATCCAACTTTTATATTCAAATCGTTAACTTGCG
>CAIGRL010172469.1:0-16373 GCA_903798325.1 Fraxinus xanthoxyloides | reverse complement strand
CCATTCTTCAAATATGCTCTGTGCTTAATTCCTGATGCATCTCTAAAGACCACTCCTTGAGCTGTTGGCCTCTCTTTTCCTGTGTAGTTAGATCGAAACTTGAAGTGCATGTCTTTGGCATGTAGTATATACAAGATTAAACAGTATACTGAACACAATTTTAACTTATATATTCCCTATCAAGCTCATAAGTAATGTAAACTCACAATATATTCAGGTGCACACGAGCATATCTCGTTGATGATCACGAATTTCAATCAATCGAGAGTGAACACTACCCACATGTTTGATAAGATGAAAAGAAAATTACTAGTGAATTATGTTCAATACTTTGTATCAAACGTGCAAGATATATTTAACCCTTGTTTGGCCCCCATTTTCTAAAACTTATTTTTTCTCAAACTTATTTCAATTACATATTTCATACAACCCACAAATTTTTTCAACTTTTCAGCCACACATTTCATCCTCTTTTATTAAGACTAAAAATCTGATTTTTATCTAAACCAACGGGGGATTAATACTCACCTTTGATTCTGAACATGATTTTATGAACAGAAGCATGTAATAAGACAGTGAGTCCATTAGGGTTTGCATATTCAAGAAGATCAGCTGCAGTGTGTCTATGCCCTTCAACATCAAAAATTGTTCCACCAACCTTTGTACCAATCAAATGATCATATGTAAATCCATTGTAAGGAGTGACTCCAACCTCCAACAATCCATTTCTTACAGCAGATTGCCACTGTCTCATGGTAGGCTCAAATGCCACTTTCTTTTCCACCCACCTATAGGATTCATTCACCAGCAGCCCATCCCAGCCGGCGTCATTCACGTACAGTGGGGAGGCGCGTGTGTAAAACCCAGCATTCAGGCAGCTTCCGCCTCCTAACACCCGGGCTCGGGCGCTTATCACGCCGTCCTCGGAGATGAAGCGTTGAGAAGGAGATGATGGAGAGAGGTCAGAAAGGGCTTTACCAAATGCATCTAGGTTGGTGATGTTAGGGTTGCCGTATGGAGAGCCGCCTCGTTCAAGGAGGAGTACGGTGGAGTTTTGCGAGAGAGTGGCGGCCAATGGGCAGCCGGCGGTACCTCCACCAACTATAATGTAGTCATAATAGGATACTTCTGGAGCTGAGGTTGCTTCGTGCATGAAAGTGTAGTTTGGTGCTGTAAACAAGTGGAAACATTGAAATTAGTTTTACTCTCGACTTAGAAAATGTCAACTCCCACTAAAAGATTTGTAATGGGACAAAACACTTTCAGATTATTATCCAAAAATACATACTTAAAAGTGGCTTTTTAATTTTAAAAGTAACTTTTTAACTTTTTAAATAACGTGGCAGAAGAGGTGTGTCATAATTCATAAATATGGATATAATGAGGAAATTTGGTTTATGCAGAATAATTCAAAGTCAAATTTGATACTACAGTAAGATTATTTTCAAGGGTGAAGAAATAATGATTTACAATCACTTAAGAGTTTAAATTTTTAGATAAATTATGCTAATTCATGCAATTTTCTCTCAATTTATCAAGTAATGAACACAAAAGAATGAGATGAAAGGAATATTCATATAGTCGACCAAGGATGTTTGACGAGTTTTAACAAATTATGATAAAATTTTGTAAATCCCATGAACTGTATATTAACCTCAACTTTTTAAGATTTTCTAGACAAGCACTTCAATTAAGAAAGTATGTAAGAGAAATGCAAAAAAATGGGTAAGCACAACGAAATATCAGATTATAGGGCTTCTTAGTATAATTTGCATGCTTTGAGCGGAAGGAAATTAGCCAACAAAAATGCAGAAACTGAAAGAAGAAACTGCATTTGAAATAAGAAAAAAAAAAAAAAGAAAGGAAAAATAATTAATTTGGTACCTTTTTCAGATATACAGAAGCCACAAAACAGGAGAATTGCAGCAGTAAACAATCTCCAGAGCCCAAAACCCATCATTTTTCTCATTATCTTCATGCACTTATAATCTGCCAAAAAAAAAAAAAGCACTTTTTTTGTGCAATACAAAAACTTAATTAAATCCTGCAAGAAAAAGGCTAATTCAACTTAATCTTATATAGAAGATTCTTGAAGGGGCCAACGATTCAGACGTCTATAAATTTTGACAGCAAAAAGATTATTTCTGGGGTTTTTTAGGCGGGCGATGAACACGACGTGCACAAGTGATGTAAACGTGTCTGAAAAACAGAAGTAATTCAAGAAAATGCAAATGTTGTGATATGAGGGCTAAAGTTGTCCGAATTTAAGGATATGAAACAAGCCTTATCAAGAAAATTGCCAGATTGTTTATTAGCTCGTTATTTGAGATAATAGAATTACAGAAAATTGATGTCTAGAATAAAAATGTGTCACATATGATGACTGTTGCAGTCGCTGATCATAAATAACATTAATCATTGACTGTCCCATCTGGACTTTCTCTCGGCAAATTAAATTTATTGTACTTCAAAAAAAAAAAAATTGTAATCAAGAAATCTAGTGAGCCCGTGTCTCATTTATCCCACAGCTACAGTCTAAGTTGCCTTTCCGATCTTATTTTGAATATTTCACTTATCAGAAAATCTTATCCTTAATCATGATTTTAGTGCAAAAATATTGTTAACGTGCTTTAAAATGAGGGACAAATATTTAATCGCATTTTTGAATCATTATTTGTTTTGCTTATTTAAAAATAAAATGCAACATAAGTCTTTTTGCTCTACCTTAATAAAGATTTGGAAGAGATACCATAATTAGTAACAATTTATGTTGATTTAAGAATAAGAACATGTTGAAAAAAGTTTGATACATAAATGTGATAATCTTTAGAGGTTATGAACCTTTCACGGAATTAAATGTAGGCTAGTTATTAAAAATTGTGATGTGAGTATATTTAATCTACTTCGAATGTTTTTCACGAGAGATGTAGCAATAAATCAGATAGAAATAGGGTAAGTAGAAAAAAACTTTTCAAGTGGTCGATATGTATAAATAAATCATTATTAGAGATGGAGTGAGAAAAGAAACAAAAATTAGGTTGTCGAATGTCGACACCAAGAATAAGCATTCATTTAATTTTTGTAATAATATGTTTATATTTTCAACGCTAATTGTGCATTTCTGTTCGATGTTACGTGTTTGGATTTATTATTGTAATCATTTGTTTATATTTTCAACGTCTAATTGTGCATTAATATGTGTGTGTCTGTTTGATGTTGCGTGTTTGGACTTTGTAAGTTCGTGTGTTATTTTGAATTTTTCAAAAATTCTGTGTCTCGTAAAAAGGGACTTGCTTCATTTTTCTTCTATCTCAAATTATAAGTCACTTTCTTTTTGATAATATAGTTAATTTATCAGTTGTTTAATATACCCCTATTTAATGTGCATTTTTATTAACAAATATGAGTTATTCCTATCTAAACAATTATTTATTTTAGGGGTATATTAGATAAATATAAAAAAAAAATTAAAATTTTCAAATATATTAATTATTTTTTCTTAATTTGTGTGAAAATAAAAGCGAGTCTATCTTTATGAAACTGATGAAATAATTCCTTCATATCAAAATTCATCTCATATTCTCCGTCATCACTCTTTTTTTCATTTTATTGCTTTCACTTGTAGTTTTAGATTTTGAACTCATAATTCCTATTATACCTCCTACCTCAAGTAACATCGGCTGGATTTTCAAACCCACAAATTATTATTTTTGCATTTTTTCAACAATTTTAATTGAATCTGCTGGCAATAATGTGGACAGAAGTGGAAATTAGTGACATTCAACTACTAGAGTTGAATCGTATTTATTTAATTTTGGGACCCAACAAGACCACAATTTCATCTAGGTTGGATTTCGAGGGAGTATTCAATACATTAATTGTACGCAACTAGATATGACTAATCGGTATAATTCTGATATGATTATTTAGCCCCTGTTTGATACACATTTTTTTTAAAAAAAATTATTATTTTACTACTCATTTTTAACTACACATTTTTCAATAAAATAATATTATATGCAAATTCAAAACATTTCCTTATTTTTTAACCATATATTTTCCATCATAAAATGCATTTTCTTCTCTGTAACGTGTATCAAACACCCCTTTAGATAGTAATAGCACGATACCTTGTTATAGTCAAAGACTATCGACGCCGACCATACAGAAACACTAGCTCAACCAACTTTTTTACAATTTAAAAGAGGAGTATTCATGTACTAAGCTTATCACATAGAATGTCACATTTTCCACCTAACAATCTCAGCAATGATTCAAATTGTTCCAGCCCTCATCTTCTTCATTTTCAAATCAAACATAAAGCCCGCTTCGCAAAACATGGTCTCTAGTTCCGGCCAGTGGTAGCCAGTGCCTCAGCTGTCCCAAATCCAAGCCCGCCGCACCACCATGGACAGTCCAACATAGATTTACACATTGACCCTCGTATCTGCAACATAAGCTTTTGAGGCCAAAATATATAACAATATCCACACCACATCAATCCAATTACAAAACGAGCTCCAAGAAAGTTAATATGTTGGAAGTAATAATGATGTACTTGTATCATTAAAGAGCTTCAAATATATTGGGACCTATGAGAAGAATACAGTTTTGCCTATGTAATTTAAAGCATTCACATACAACAAGGGATAAATCTACGAGAAATGAGAAAGTCTGCACAAAAATGCCGATGACTTTGAAGTTTAGGACATTGTCTAAGATTAGAGTCGGAATCAGTAGAGAGAATTGTAAGTGCAGCAGGTGGCAATGATAGACGCGACACAAATCAGGAGGGATGGAAGTAGGGTGGCATTCAAGAGCTTGCTCTCCCCCAGGTACCCAGCAAGGGTGATTGTTCCGTCTGCAACCACTCGAGCAAGTGTACCAGCTTCAGTGGACAGAAGCCCACCATTGTACGTCCCACGAGAAAGCGTGGACGACATTACTCGGGATAGGAGTGACAAATTGACCCCTGGAATGAAAAAAGATAACTTCATGAAATCAAAACGACATCCAGATCAGTGTCAATCACAATTTGTCATTTTTTCATACCAAATTCATGAATCAATTTGCATGTAAGATCATTTAACAACCAAACTTTACTTGTGGGCGATGAGTGACAAACTAACCCGCAGAATGATAAGAATATCAGACCGTGAAATCAAAATTATTGAGACACTATACAACCAATCCCACGGCCCAAATAAATGTATTTAGATAATTAATTTCAAGAATCAAACGTTGAATGAATACTACAACCTTATGGTCAACTATTGTTCACGTGGTTTGCTAATTTTTGTAAAAGGCCCCCTTTATCAGAAGTCAAAGTTAAATAGATTGCAAGCTTATGCAAATGACATACTTTACCAGTTCAATCACTCAACGAGAAATAAAATAGTCACTAAATGAATCATTAAGGTCAAAGGTAGTACAATCAGGGGCAACCTACAAACACGTGTCTTAATAATCCTACCAACCCCAGAAAATGCTAGCCACTCATAATGCAACAGATTATCGTATTCTTCTTGCTCAATAATCAAAATAGCTGTTCTGTTACATGAAGATTGAGCAACAGTACTCTATTGAAGGAAGTGGACCTACACTTAAGATTATGAACTAATGTTTGAGCCAAATATTCATGAGCAATTCCAGAACCAAAAGAATCAATCCACAAAGCTATCTATATGCACGAATATCTGTGTATTTCCATCAGAGACATCTCTTCAACACTAGCAGAGCTATTGCTTCCATCCATACTTCTATATAGTGTATAAACATGCAAGTCTCAGTTACAGAACATAGGAAGGTTACCTTCCAATACTTCAGCCGATACGAACATTATGAGCCCTGAGCAGACATATTGTGGCACAGAGTATGGGATAAATATGTGAAAGCTGAGGAGTATCCCCAACAAGACCATAATTTCTGATGCCAGTAAAATCTGCCTGTAAAACAGATGAAATGATAAAATTGATCAGTATGTTGAGACGAAAAAGATTCCAGATGAAAGGAACTTGCTGGCAGTTACCATAAGGTTGAGTTGCGATCTCGAGTATTTTATAGTTTTTTCCTCAAGCAAGAAGCGGGAAAGGATCAAATGGCATTATAATGTTATCAAATTTTAGCAGCGGACTAAAGCCATTCATTGGTCAAAGCAGAAAATAAGTATTTTGACAGTAAAGTCTAAGCAACTTTCTTAGTTACACGTAAGAAAAATACTTATAAGCACAAGCAAACATGTTTGGGGATACTCATGGCACAAGAAACCCAAGCTCTGATCAATTTTCTGTCTATAAATTAGATGTTTCTAAGCCTGGAAAAATCAAAAAGAAATTACCTGTCCTCGAACATATTGCTTATGTAGCTTCCAACAACAACATTTATTGGAAGAACCGTCAGGCCAAGGCATGCAAGAAAAATTGACACCCTGCTTGTAGTCCAACCAAAATAGTACGTCGTGACAACACTTGATTCTGAAAGTAGAATCTCCATTGCATATTTAAGCATAAAGTATATCAACAATTGAACCTGAAAACACCATAGAATACTTCACGAGCTTAGGTGAATATAGCCTTGTAGAGCCTAATTTGGCAAATAGATAACATTATTGTATAGTAAGTAGAAATTTCTTGTCATTAACAAACTGGTACAACCTAATCAACGTGCACATATGATACTTATATTATGCACTTATTAAAAACACAATCTCGTGAATGTCAATTAAGAGGGGATAATTTAGTAGCAGCACAAGTGCATGTGGAAATCTTTCTCTATATTTATGGTGATTCAAGATAAATTAGATCATCCCCAGCTTTTTACCCTCTTGCATCTCTAAAAGACAGCCTGGACTATGAATCAAATAGTTCAAACTCCAAGCCATAGAAAGAAAACAGATATCTACAAACATAAATGCGAAGAATGACCTTCGATCTATGAAGCAACGACGTCAACCCGCAATTTTTCAAAAAACTACTAACACGAACCATCGTCGACACGTTAATTAAATTCTTTATTTATATAGTATAAATTTAGTTTTATAGTTATTATTAATTTTTCTTGTTGAAATATTTTAAATATGAGTACATATTTATTATTTAATAATAATTTTGAGTTAAAAATATATAATATTTCTGATAAAGAAAAAAATGACCATGGCAGATTGTCTAAGGAGTGTCGGTGTCGGTCTCCGACACGTGTCAAACACAGACACGTTATCTTAGTTGAAATGTCCATGGTATAGAGACTTTGATTATGAAGTCTATTTTTTTTATTTTTTATTTTTAAAACTTCCCACCACTATTATTTCCAACTTCGAAAATGCGACTAGAATTTGAAAAGGCATACCTTTATAGAAGGTGTAAGTAACCGGTAGGCTGACGCTAGGGAGTTTGCTGGACGACTAGATTCCTCTGAAGCCTCTTCACTCTCGTCACATTCTCGATCATCTTCCTCATCTTGTTCATTCTTGGCAGGCGGTAAAAGCAATGGCTGCAGAAGACCCTTCTCAAGATTATCATTTCCTACTGTCATCCATAGATATGACATTAAATTCCAATATGTTAATATTGATAAATGAAGCCTAAATATTTCAAGATCTATGTACAAGTAATCTTGGTAAGATTAATGATGCTGGTGCATATCTACATAAAAAAACCAACAGTGTCAATACATACTAACTTTATGTATCTGCACATGGGGTGTCAAAAGTCAAAACAAATGCCCAAAATAGATATGAATGTTCGTCCCTAAATCACTTGATCATAGATCAATACAATGGTGACACCAGCACTATGATACTAGATTACGATTTTAATTTAGCCCTCGTTTGGGTTCTATTAAAATCAAATTTTGGGAAAAAAAAATATTTTGGAATGGTGTGCTTTTTTGAAGAATGTGTGGTTAAAAAAAGAAAGGAAAAGTTTTGGATTTATGTGTAATATTATTTTATTGGAGAATGTGTGGTGGTCGAAAAGAAGAGAGATAAAGATGCATTATAATAAAATGGAGCCCAAACAGGGGCTTAGAAGCAAAAGTTTTGATAGGAACCTGAAGCTGCTGCTGACCTTGCTGATGTTGCCTGAGTTGCTGTTACTGATGTGGCTGCCTCCTGCTGGTAATCAGAGTCTGTAACACAGTGATTGAAGGAGTCAAATGAATGAGTATTGGGTAATGTAATATAAGAGACGTAGTATGGATAGATAGAAGCAAATATTTGTAAGGCAAAGATCAATGGAAAACCGAATGATTTATTGATATTCAACAGAATGGAAATAACAAGTTTCAGGCTATTCGAGAGGCCTGATCTCTCCACTCTTTTCTAAACAATTCTCTGAATGAATTCACCCTCCCCCCTCCTCTCATATTTATTAACAAACTTCCTCACTCATACAAATTCCCCACAGTACCCCTACTAACTAATTGCTAACTAACTGAATAATAAGGGGTCTATCAAATTTCTACGCAACCAAATTGTACATTATATCGTATATCATTTATCAGTTAAATCACTCACTGAATACAAATATTATTTCATATCGTATATGAATGGGCTTTATACTATTCATCCAATTATAATATAGTCTATCGTTTGCCTTAAATACAAATTTTATTTTACATTATCTGTAACTGAATTTTCGATTACTTCTTTTTCTACATCTCCAGTTTCTCGGACACAATTCAACAACAAATAATATACCATCTATTATTCATATTTAAGAAAAAGGTAGACAACAGAAAGATAAGCAATGTATGCAACAGCATAACGTAAAAATACCAGCATGAGCTTTCTCTGGAACGTTGATAACTACAGCCTCATAAGCAGGTTCTCTAAATGAGATCCACAACCATATTAAATAGAATAACCATGCCAGGGCCATTACCCAGCCTGGCAAAGTGTCTTGATTAAATGTGATATTGTAAATCCTGAACTTTGTCTGAAGTAGCCCAGCAAGTGCAGGACCACATGCCATTCCAAGAGCACTAGCACTAACAAAACCAGCTGAAGCCTGCATGCGGATTTTACTTGGTACACAATCGCTAATATAACGCCTGTTAACTGCTCTGGCAGAACCAAAACTGCAAGTGCATAAAAAGGGGAAACCCATACAGTCAGAGCATATCCAAGTGCAATCATATTTTCAAGACAAGGAACTGCTTCCAGCATGCCTGCGCATAGATGTGTGTGCATGTACGTCTAAGTAAACAGATAATGCATATAGAAACAATAATATAAAAGCTTCTTAATCAAAATTGAATATCTTCATTCTAACTCAGACTTTAATTTGACTCCATTTAATTGTAATAAATAAAGCTAAGCATGCCCCCTTTAACTTGTAGTAGCTTGCATAGCTTGAAAACAGTATGATTGCATCAACTCTAATACTACATCTGCAAGTCAGTAATTATAAAAGGTACAAAGAAATGGAGTTTTTAGGAATAGAATTCTGAAACCCCCCACCTCTATTATAATTTTGAGACCAAATCAAGTAACACGTTTTGTCATCACTTCGTGGAAAATAGTCAGGTACGATTCTACAAGGAAATTTGATTCTTTAAAACAATGGTTAATTATTTGAATAATCAAAACAAGCATTTCGTTCCTATGATTTCAATTATAAGAATGTCAACAAGTTGACAGCATAAATTTAATAGAATAAGTCATCTTTACAAAAACACATTAATTTATCCTCAACTAGATCTTTCTACAATAGCTGCAGAAGCACCAATATTTCTCAACAAGTCAAAGAGCAACAACAATATAAATGTTCGGAAATTTTCTGCTAAGTTTCATTATCAAGACATGGGAAAATTTCCCTTGCATGCCTGATCAGGCATGGAAATGTACTAATGCATACACATAAAGGCAAGGAGGGAGATAGTTACCTACCCACATAATAGTCGACCAATCAAAAGAATTGCTAGTGAGTTGAGATCATATGCCAATGCATACATGACATTTCCGACGAAAAGAACTATACTGCTAAATACCAGAGGTCTGAAGTATGACTTGTTGGACCAAGCACTGAAATATACAGAAGAAAATATCTGCGCTACAGCCATCACCCCAATTACAATACCACAAACTGTTGCAGCCGCCCCAAGGCTCATAGAATAGTCATCCGCAGTCGGAACAATAATATATGTATTGACCATATATAGAAACGTGCTTGCCAAGTTCAAAAGAAGTGACATAAAATGATATCTATGATCATCAATGTGTTCCTCAGCACTAGTAGGCAACTCTTCTTGCATTGTAAATGCATGTTGTCCCATAAAGTGAAGGAAGTTTGTTGAATGGGTTAGTCTGTCGACGGCTGATTTTATTGAGTCAACAACAGGATCCTGCAGGCCAACTCAAAAATAATAAGCATAGAGTCCTTTCAAGTAATTTGTGATATGATGGTAAATATGTAGTTGAAAAAGAAGGAAAAGTTATTGATGTGATGGAAAATATTATTTTATTGAAGAAGGTGTGGTTGAAAATGAGTAGAAGAATGAGAATGTAGCTCAAACAGGGGCCGAATTTATCTAACATAAAAAAATAAAAAATTGCTTGAAAGACGTATAAAGATAGATAAGCTAATTAAAATATTATAAGAGAAAAATACCTGTAGGGGAAGAGTGGGATGGTCATAAATTGATAAGTAGCTTCCATGTCGGTCCTGGAGGTCGGCAAGATTGCGAGATATTGCTCCAACAACAGCTCCTAATCCCTGCAAGCACCAGTCTTGTCAGCTATTATCTTTTCCACTTTTCCTACGTGGTAGTTGGTATTCTAATTGATAAGCTTGACCGTGTGATCAATGATGGTGAGATAAAAGTGGTATCATAATGAGGACAAGAAACGGAAGGGGAAT
Source organism: Fraxinus xanthoxyloides (assembly GCA_903798325.1). Classification (NCBI taxonomy): domain Eukaryota; kingdom Viridiplantae; phylum Streptophyta; class Magnoliopsida; order Lamiales; family Oleaceae; genus Fraxinus; species Fraxinus xanthoxyloides. The sequence continues at coordinate 5,517 of CAIGRL010172469.1, read as the reverse complement.
CTGTCCCCATTTAAGCATATTACCACGTGTTTGAATACTTGCTGAAGCTGAGAATAAGGATGATTAGCACGAGTTTTGACATAGTAATCAGTGAATCTGTATCCAAACCGCTTATCAAACTTCTTAAGGATCTTTCTCAGACCAATGGCGTTCATTTCAACAAAATGGAGAAGCTTTAAAAGATCAAGTCCAACTGCTCTATAAGCTTCTTGAAGCTCGGGTATTTTTGATATGTCAGGACGTTCCTGAAGAAAGTCTTGCTGTTCATTAAGCTGGGCAATCCTGCTCGCAAGTAATCCTTGTTGTTCCAAGATAAAAAGAACTATTTTTTCAATCTGCAATAGTAATAAAGAAACTTATTTTTGGGTTTGAAGATTATAAATCCATGATTTTTTTTGACTTTTTGTACATCTTTAACACACCTGATTATCTAGCATTCGCGAGAAATCCTTGAGAACTTGTTGCTGATCTAGTGCTCCAGCTTCAATTTGACTAGCATACCGCTTCACTTTTTTCTTCATTAACTTATAGTTGATGTAGTATCTAAATGTACAAAAATGTATGAGGAGAATGCGTGCATGAGTAATGAGGTCATGAACATTCTAATACAGTGTGATTGTATATAACTTCTCTTGTGTTTCTATACTTGCTCAGTAATTATATTTAAACTTCATTCCTTACTCATAAAGTCACCTTTCTACTTGCACTTGGGCAAACATATACAGCAGTAACACACACTGTCCTAACATAAAGAGATTTCTACTCTCTCCCAACTAAAAAACATGTCAAATCTATTATTTTATTTGACCATTTTGTAGTTATCAACTAAGAAACTTCAACTGTAATGAATCCTAACTTGTTCAGGTGCGGAATATGTTGCCAAGAGAGAAAAATAAAACACTATAAAATTGAACCGGAAACAAGTATATTATGCATACCCTTTCCATTCTTCAATTTGTATTTCCTTCAACTTTTTCCCAAAAGCTACCATCTTAATCTGCAGTACTGAAACAAAATCAGAATAGATAAGATGAGACAATGCAAGCTTAGAAGATACATAAAAATCCAAATGGATGATTCATTCTACAACTTGTGAAAACTAATATTGCACTGAATCACATTATTTGAGTGCTAGGTAGTCAGAGAAAGAACTAATTAATTTTGATTGATACATGTGCCATCGATTTTACTGAATAAAGATCCCTCTCTGAATGTGTTATATTCAAATGGGAAAATGAAGATGTGTTTTTGAAGTACGACAAGCCTTCTTCGGATTTTCACGTGTCTGAATTCTCTTCATATGCCTATTATGCACCGCCACAACCAATTGTTATCCAAAATTAAAAGAAGTCAAAAGATTTTTATTAGAAAAAAATAAATAAAACTTTTCTGTATCCAAATCATTAGGTAACATATATAGATTATATGCACATTGAAGTGGTCATGGACATAGAATCCAGTAACGGCCATTTAAGCACTTTTGTCAGAATTTTGCTCAATTTATCCAAAAGTAAATTAATTAGATAGGTTCCTTGTTCAAGACAAACAACTACTCATACTTAGCAACTGCCAAGTCCAAACATCAATAAATCACTATCAAAAGATTTGTTCCTCATGATTTTAGAAATAAAATTAGAAATCCAAAAACTCTATTAAATCAATTGTTCAAATATTTCACTACTTTTACAGTTTCAATGAAAGTCCAACTGAAGTACTTGTCATGATCAGCTACGCTTACTGGTACAAACACGAATGCATAGTGAAAAAACCAACTCCATATGACAAGGAGCATGTTTGGAAGTTACTGTTGAGTAATTTTTCATCCCCAAACATGTTCAGACAGAGTGAAAACACCAATTCTACACTACAATGAGCATGTTTGGAGTTTACTTTTAAGTAACTTTTGTCCCCAAAAATACTCACATAACTTACACAGCTACACAAATACAGAGGGAAAACACCAATTATACACTGCAGAGAGCATGTTTGGAAGTTACTTTTAGGTGACTTTTTGTCCCCAAACGTGCTCACATAACTTGCACAGTTACACAAATACAGAGTGAAAACACCAATTCTATACTACAGAAAGCATGTTTGAAATTAGTTTTACGTAACTTTTTGTCCCAAAGGTGTTCACACAGTGAAAACACCAATTTTGTACTACAAAGAGCATGTTTGGAAGTTACTTTTAGTAAGGTTTTGTCCCCAGTATGTTCACATAACTTACTTATTATACTTCCAATAAAAGAAGTTACTTTTTTGAAAGTAAATTTGGCTGTCAAAACAAGTTATTTACTACCAACTTTCACCAATTAAAAGAATTTTCAAGTTTAAAACTTACTTATCTACTTATAGTAAGCTCTTTAAGCTTAGTCAAGCATGCTCAAAATTAGTTCCAACAAGTATACCAGTCAGAACACAGCAGGAAAATTTCAACTAAAATAGAACATACTGATTCACACTAAAACTAAAGCCCTATTAAAATTATACGCTCGCATATATACACATATAAATGCAATCACACTCAAGCGCAGATATACATTCTGATACACGATTATATAAACATGCATATACAAAAAGCGTGCTGCACCAGTACGTTATTAAAAGAAAGCTTTACCCAAAAATTTGAGGCCTGTAGAAACACGAAGGCTAGCTACTGGATGAGCATTAACTCTACAAACAGCTAAAAATAGCAATTTTTTTTTTTTTTCAAACAAACAAAAAATTCTGAATCCTAAAATCAAGAATTTCTGACCCAAATTCTTTTCGTCAATGATGAATTAATTACTGTAATTCCATTGGCGCTGCCTTGTATACATATATGTGCGTGTGTACGTAATGGCAGAGGGAAGAAGATGAGATTATAAAGTGGTTCGCGAATAGCCTATACGCGGCGGCGGGTTTGAGGGTGGGGTCGGGGGTGGGAGGAGTTCATTTGAGTATTGTACGATAATCATCAATGATATCGGGACTTGCAAAATCTAGTGCATGTTTGGCAATGTTTAAAAAAATCACTGTTATGTAAAGTTGTTTTCAGATAAATTACTTAAAGATGTGTGGTTTAAAATAATCAAGTTGAAATATTAAAAAAGTGGTTGGTGTAGATTAAAATTAGATTTTAAGTGGATTGTGATAAAAGTTGTAAAAATGTGTGGTTGAAAAGATATGAGACTCCTGAAAGATTTGATTAATATTTATTGTTTGACTTTAAAATCAGATTAAAATCTAATCCAAACAGACAATAAATATTTATAAGTAGTGTGTCATAAAAAATGTGCGATTAAAAGTAGATAAAATTTGCGAATCTTAGAAAATATATAATTTAAAATGATGTTTGTTGACCATCTTATAATCACTTGGCACATGTATAAGTATCGAAGTCCACTACTCTTTATGGCTCACTAAACAAATAGTTGATTTTGACTTAGATAAGAAAATTAATTTTAATCACTACCAAATAGGAGCTAAATAACATTAATGTGGCAACTCACTCATTAATTTACAGCTAAACTCTCGTTTGATACAGATTCTTTAAAACTTATTTTTCTTCAAACACAATTTCAGGCCCCGTTTAGTACACATTATTNCAGATTCTTTAAAACTTATTTTTCTTCAAACACAATTTCAGGCCCCGTTTAGTACACATTATTTTTTTCATTCTCATTTTTCTACTTATTTTCAATCACATATTTTTCAAAAAAATAATATTTTCTATCACATCAATAACTTTTCTTTCTTTTTCAACCACATATTCTCCATCAATCTACTATTCCGAAATCCATTCTTTCAAATTAATATCTATCAAACACACTCTCAATCATAAATTATCGCGATAAAATAATTTTTCATGTGAATTCATAATTTTTCTCTACCTTTGAAACACGTTCTTTAAAAAAAAAAAAAATCGCAAAATTTATTCTTAGAAAATTTACACCATATGTATGTGATAAGATTAAGGTAAAAGGTGGTGAGATTGCCAAATCTGCGTGTTGTTGTCACATGCATAACCGTCCAAAATATCAACAATATTTTAGCCTCAAAATATATAAAGACAAAATGATGTTTCAATTTAAGAAAGTAGTAACGTCATGAGGACTCAACTTAGGCACATTCGGTCTTCTTCATTTTTTTTTTCTTTATTAACAAAAACATTCGGATCATGGTATTATTTTATTTTGTTCATAGATCAATCATATTTTAAAACAAAAATTTAATACTAGAACATGAAAAAATATAAAATAAAATTGAATTAACTTACAACTCTGAGGTGCTAAATTTCTATCACTCAGTTCATGTTTGGCTAAACTTATATTTAATGCGTAAATTTTGGAAAATAAATAATTTCTAATTTTCTAGTGATTGAATTGAAATAAATAAGTTTCTTATTTAAAAAAGCAATTCATACGGATAGAATAACTGAAAATATAATATTTTGTCGAGTTAGTTCTATTATTTTACTTTCAGATGGAAATAAATTAACCAAAATAAATGTTGGACGATAAAGCTTGTTTGGCATATACTATTGTCAAACAAACTTTTTAGAAACCATTAAAAAATTAACTTTTTAAATAAGTATTGTATAATTTACTATACCAAACAAACCACTGAAGCGAAAAGCATTTGGAAAACATGGAAACGAGAATATATGTAGATAACTTAGCAGCCAAATTGAGGAAGATAAAAAAATTTGAAACTTGATAAGGAAAAAAGGATTGTCCTTTCACACATTGTCTACTGTATATCTAGGGATTTCCTCGAACTCATAAAAGGCTCTCTTCTTAAACTACTGAATGAGAGAGCCCACTCGGATACTCCAATCCTCCTTACACTTCGGAAAAACACGAGAATTTTCACGAATTAAAATTCCTAATTCACGAATTCAAGCAGTACAGCACAACAAAATGGGTATCGCACGTACACTTCATCATACTCAGGCACTAGGGGCGTATTCCTGTATGATAGCTGCCAATTTATTCCGATCATCCTCAGTCTTAGTTCTCATCAAGAAGGTCCGCGCAACAACTTCGTTGTTGTTATCGCCATCACTCTGTAAAATCCAAGTAAACTCATCCCTCAGAAAGAAAACATAAGTAGATCAAAAATGCTTTAGAAAAAGTTGCTGGTAGAAACGCCACACAATCTTTCCCTATAGCCAATCTGGCAAAGCTTAAGCTTCCATTGGGCAAATTTAAAAATGGTTTATAAATAATAACAGCAGTGAATCTCTTGAAATGTGTTGATAATAATAAATCCTGGTTATGGATGTATGGTTGACATTAATATTTGACTTTAACTAAATTTAAAAACCAATTTATAAATTGTATCCAAGAAGACTGCTAAAATAAATAAGGCTTGTTTAGCATGGCTTTCAAAAAGTTGGGTGCTTTTGAATCGCATTATTTTGGAAGAATGTATTCTGAAATAGTAGATTGATAGAGAATGTGTGGTTGAAAAAGAAGGAAAAGTTATTGATGTGATGGAAAATATTATTTTATTGAAGAATATGTGGATGAAAAT
>CAIGRL010172414.1:0-12011 GCA_903798325.1 Fraxinus xanthoxyloides | reverse complement strand
GTCATTCACATCAAAACAATCACACCTAGAACATTCAAAAATTGCTTAGTACATTAACCCCTTAATGTGAAACTCCTTGTAGGATGTAACCTAGAACCCACACAAGTTTTGATAGAACCCATGATTTATTTATTCATTAACAGAGGTTAAAGGGTTGAATGCCACAAAACACTTAAAATATACCAAATTTGCCAAAATATATCAAAATATGTTATGAGAATCAAGGGTGGCAAGCTAGCAAAGATCCATTGCATATTTCGAAGGGGTTGATAATGATGTAATATAAGAAGATCAATGAAGCCATGCAAGGTCTCTTCCAAGCTACATGGGCCAAGAGTTCAAGTGCAACAAGCAAGACTCAAAGATCCAAGGTGAGAGTGAAGAAAGAGCCAAATCTTGGAGCAATTGATTCAAACTAAAGATGAAAAAGGTGGATGTACAAAAACGCGCATAAGTTTTTGATCGATATCAGATTTTCATTCATGAGTACAATTTGTAAGTGTTTTTTGATTCTACATATTTTTGTCGGATGACGTCAACTTTTAATGCTGAATTATACGGTTAAGGTGTCAGTTTTAGCATATTTTTGTTTTGAGGTAGCTTAAGGGTACTTTCATTATTTTATCATGGTTGTCTTCATTGGGAGATTAATTATAAAGTGAGATTTTTGCTTTCGATCTTATTCTTAATTGAACTATCCAGAACTATGGAAGATTTCCAATCTCCTTGGTTCATGATTCAAGAAATCATTTGGTCAAGGTTCATCATTCGATTTTAGCTTTCATGGGGTTTGTATAAAATCTCGTATGGGTTCCGGCTATATCCTGCAACTGGGTTCATATTTGGTTGTATCAGAGCCTTGGCTCTAAAATCTAGTTTTTGTTTCTTTATCTTTATTTTGTTTTGCAGTTCTAATACCTCTAGTGTCTTCCTCGTTGAGTCTTTATCACATTCTTTGAGTCATTCACATCAAAACAAAAATACCAATAACATTTAAGAATTATTTAGTGCCCTAACCCTTAATGTGAATCCGTTGCAGGATGTACCTTGGAACACATGGAAGATTTGATAGAACCCCAAGAAATCTAAAATCGAAGTTATAACATTTACCCAATGATTTCTTGATTCAAGAACCGATGTTAAATTTGTGGAAGGACACAAAAAATTGAAAATGTACTAAATTTGCTAAAATGTATCAAAATGCATTGTAAGGATCATGGGTGGCAAGCTAGTAAGAATCAATTGCATGTTGTAGAAGGGCCGATGATGATGTCAAAAGAGAAGAAGATCAAGGAAGCCATGGAAAGACTTGTCCAGGTTATGTGGGCCAAGAGTTCAAGTGCAACAAGCAAGACACAAAGATTCAAAGTTGGAGTGAAGGAAGACCCAAACATTAATATAATTGATTCAAGCTAAAGATGAATAAGATGGGTGTACAAAAATACGCACAACTTTAAGCTCGATTATCATATTTTCATCAATGAGTACAATCAAGAAGCATTTCTCAATTCCCGTGAGTACAATCTGGATGACATCATCTTTTAAGGCTGAATTCTGTTGATTAGGAGTCAGTTTTAGCATTTTCGATTTTGAGATAGCTTAGGGGTATTTTCATTATTTTGTCATGGTTGTCTTGTTTGAAAGATTAATTATAAAGTGAGATTTTCGCTTTGAATAGTGTTCTCAATTGAACTATCTGAACTTATCAATGATTTTCAATCTTGTGGCGTTTAACCTTTCTAGCCTTGGTTTTTAATTGAAGAAATCATCAGGTCGAGGTTTTACATTTGGTTTTTGCTTTCTTGGGGTACTAACAAATATTGTGTGGGTTCTAGGGTAACGGGGTTTGCATTAGCTCGTGTTAGAGCCTTGACTCTAAAATCTAGTTTTTGTTTCCTTATCTTTTTTTCAATTTCAAATTCTAATTCTTCTAGTGTCTTCTTCATTGAGTTTTTATCATATTCTTTAAGTCTTCATATCGAAACAATCACACCAAGAATATTCAAGAATTGTTTAGTAAATTAACCCCTAATGTGAACCCCGTTGAAGGATGTCCCATAGAACCCACACAAGTTTTGATAGAACCCCAAGAAAGCTAAAATCAAATTTGTAACAATGGCCCAATGATTTCTTTATTCAACAACTGATGTTAAAGGTGTTGAACGCCACAAAATGCACAAAATATACCAAATTCACCAAAATGTATCAAAAGTCGTGATGAGAATCACAGGTAGCACGCTAGCAAAGATCTATTATATGTTCCAGAGGGTCCGATAACGTTGTCAAGAGAGAGTAGAAGATCAAGGAAGCCTTGTAAAGACTTGTCTAAGCAATGTGGGCCAAGAGTTCAAGTGCAAAAAGCAAGACACAAAGATCCAAGGCGGGAGTGAAAGAAGAGCCGAATCTTGTGCAATTGATTCAAGTTAGAGATAAATAAGAAGGATGTACAAAAACACGTATAACTTTTAACTCGATCATCATATTTTCATCCGTGAGTACAATATGGAAGTGTTTTTTAATTCTATATATATTTGTTGGACGGTGTCAACTTTTAATACCTAATTTTGTTGCTTGGAGTCAATTTTAGCTTTGTTCTTTTTTTTTTTTTTTCTTTTTTGAGGTAGTTTAAGGGTGTTTTTTTAATTTTATCATGGTTGTCTTGTTTTAGAGATTAATTATAAAGTGAGATATTTGCTTTTAATCTTATTCTTAATTGAACTATCCATAACCTATCAAAGATTTCCAATCTTTGTGGAGTTCAGCCTTTCCATCATAAGTTCTTGATTCAAGAAATCATTGGGTCAAGATCCTTGTTTTTATTTTAGCTTTCTTGGGCTTCGCATCAAATCTAGTGGGTTCCAGGATATATCTTGCAACGAGGTTCATATAAGGTTGTATCACAACTTTGACACTAAAATCTATTTTTTGTTTCCTTATCCTTCTTTCGTTTTCCAGTTCTAACTCTTCTGATGTCTTCTTCTTGAAGCCATTCACATCAAAAAATCACACCAATAATATTCAAGAATTGTTTGGTGCATTAACCCTTAATGTAAACACCATTGCAGGATGTAACCTAGAGCCTACACAAATTTTGATAGAATCCCAAGAAAGCTAAAATCAGAGTTATAACCTTGAACCAATGATTTTTTTAATTCAAGAACCGAGGTTAAAAGTGTTGAATGCTCCAAAAAACTTAAAATGTACCAAATTTTCCAAATTGTATGAAAATGCATGACGAAAATGCTGGGTTGATCTTCACTAAGGGTGACTTGAAGGAAGTAAGTGAGGAGGTTTCCAAGTACAGGTTGGAGCACCTACTCCTGTTGGCTTGGTAGCATCAGTCGATGTTGTTGTCCCACTTGGAAATACTGATCTTGATCTATCGCAGACTTCCTTCTTTGGGTTTCTCAACATTCGCACCTAGATTAACAAGGGAACAGTTGAATTTATCACCCCCTATTGAGCTTATCAAGAAGGGCGACAAAGTGGGTTCATCTAAAGCGGCATTGCTTGCAAAACTTGGAATTAGGCCATTCTCTTATGGTCTAGTCGTCAATTATGTTTATGACAACAGATCTGTTTTGAGCCCTGAAGTGCTCGATTTGACTGGAGAAGATCTCATCGAAAAGTTTTCAATGAGTTTTTCCACGGTTACTTCTTTGTCTCTCACCATCTTATATTCGACCCTAGCAGCTGCACCACATATGTTCATTAATGCTTACAAGAATGTTTTAGCCGTTGTCATTGAAACTAATTACTCATTTTCCCTGGCTGATAAAGTTAAGGAGTATCTTGCAGATCCTAGTAGGTTTATAGTTGTTGCTGCTTCAGTGACCGCGGCCGATTCTGATGGTGCTCAAACTCTAGATACTGAGGTGAAGAAAGAAGAACCAACTGAAGTCTGATGATGACTTGTGTTTCAGTCTTTTTGATTAAAATCAGTGATCACACCTTCATTGTCATGTTATCAGAACATCGTAATGTAATATCACGATTTAGTATTTTGCTAGAATTATGTAAATATTGGTTCTTTCAGTTTGAAGCCGTGATTGTTTATGCAAATTCGAACAAAAAAAATGTGAACCCCATTGAAGGATGTACCCTAAAACCCACACAAGTTTTTATAGAAAACAAGAAATCTAAAATTACGGTCATAACCTTGACCCAATGATTTCTTTATTGAAGAACCAAGCTCAAATGTGTGGAACGCCATAAAACACTTAAAATATACCAAATTCACCAAAATGTATCAAAATGCGTGATGAGAATCATGGGTGGCAAGCTAGCGAAGATCCCTTGCATGTTCCAGAGGGGTTGATAACGACATCAAGAGAAAAGAAGATCAAGGAAGCCATGAAAGGACTTGTCAAGCTATGTGGGCTAGGAGTTTAAGTGCAACAAGTAAGGAACAAAGATCCAAGGTGGGCATAAAGGAAGAGACAAATCTTGGTGCAATTGATTCTAGCAAAAGTTGAAAAAGAAGGATGTAAAAAAACTAGCATAAATTTTTGCTCGATTATCAGATTTTTATCCGTGAGTACAATACGAAATTGTTTTTCAATTCTACACATTTTTGCTGGATGACTTCAACTATGACCAAATTCTTTTGTTTAGGTATTAGTTTTAGTATTTTCTATTTTATGGTAACTTATGGGCATTTTTCGTTATTTTATCATTGTTGTCTTGTTTGAAAAATTAATTATAAAGTGAGATTTTCGCTTTCAACCTCAATCTTAATTGAACTATCTAGAACCTGTCAAAGATTTCCAATTTTTGAGGAGTTCAACCTTTTCATCCTTGGTTCTTGATTCAAGAAATCATTGGGTCAAGATTCTTTATTCCGTTTTAGCTTTCATGGGGTTTTGTACCAAATCTTTTGTGGGTTCCATTTCATATTCCTCCAGTGTCTTCTTCATTGAGTCTTCATCACATTCTTTGAGTCATTCACATCAAAACAACAACACCGAGAATATTCAAGAATTATTTAGTATATTAACCATTAATGTGAACCTCGTTGAAGGATGTACCCTAGACCTACACAAGGTTTGATAGACGCAAAGAAAAATTAGAGTTATAACCTTGGCCCAATGATTTCTTGATTCTTAAACGAAGATTAAAAGTGTTGAACACCACAAAACGTTCAAAATGTACCAAATTCGCCAAAATAGGGGATTAGGTTTAGAATAGCCGTGTTTCTAGTCTTCTTAGCGTTAATCCTTACACTCATTTTCATCATGGTGTTCTTTCCCATAAGCACTACATAATCACCCCTCAAACCTTCCTAACATTCTGTAGCTAGTTCGATCCCACGTTGTCGGCCGCCGCCACTAGAACCTATGTGTACTCATCAAGAAGCTGACAGAGCTTCAAGTCGTATGCAATCTTATTCTAGGCCTTAGACACCTTAATCCCCATTGATACAAAAAAGGTTAGATTGGTATGTATTATTCTATTTATATGTATATCTGAAAGAAACGACCAAGAAATAGCAGTGGCTAAATCATGGCAGACAGTGGTGGCACTATCACTTTAACCTCTTCGATTCAAATTTAGGGCTTTGGGATTGGGAGGGTAAGAAAATACAGAAAAACCTTAGTGCATTCAACGAGGTTCACATTAACTGTTAATACACTAAAAAAAACTTTTGAATGTCCTCGGTGTGTTTGTTTAGATGTAAATGACCTAAAGAATGTGATGAAGACTTAACAAAAAAGACATTAGAAGAATTAGAACATGAAAACGAAAGAAAGATAAGGAAAAAAGAACTAGGTTTTTGAATCAATGCTATAATACCAACTAATGCGAACCCCGTTGCAGGATGTACCCTAGGACCTACACAAGATTTGATATGAACCCTAAGAAAGGTAAAACCGAATGAAGAACTATGACCCACTGATTTCTAAAATTGAGAACTGAAGCCAGAAAGGTTGATCGACATGAAGATTCAATTTTTTTTTTTTTATAATTTTCAATAAAGAGTAAGATTGAAAGAGGACTTCTCGCTTTATAATTAATCTCTCATATACGACAACCATGATAAAACAACAAAAATACCCTTAAGCTACCTTAAAATAGAAAACACTAAAACTATCTCCTAAACAACATAATTTGGCCTTAAAAGTTACGTCAGCCAACAAAAATGTGTAGAATTGAAAAAGCTTTCGGATTGTACTCACGGATGAAAATCTTATAATTGTACCAAAAGTTATGAGCCTTTTTTTTTTACATCCTTCTTATTTGTCTTTAGCTTTAATCAATTGCATTAAGATTTGGCTCTTCCTTCACACCCCCTTGAAACTTTGTGTCTTGCTTGTTGCAATTGAACACTTGACCCGCAGCTTAGACAAGTCTATGCATGACTTCCTTGATCGTATTCTCTTCTAACATCATTATAGTCCCCTCTAGAACAAATTGATCTTTGTTGGCTTGCCACCCATTATTCTCATCGTGCATTTTGATATATTTTAGTGAATATTCTTGGTGTGAATGACTTAAAGAATGTGATGAAGACTCAAAGAAGAAGACAATAGAAGAATTAGAATTGGAAAACGAAAGAAAGATAAGAAAACAACTAGATTTTAGAGTCAAGGCTCTAATACCAACTAATGTGAATCCCATTATAGGATGTACCATGGAGCTCACACACGATTTCTCCAAGAAAGTTAAAATCGAATGTAGAACATTGACCCAATAATTTCTTGAATCAAGAACCAATGCTAGAAAGTTTGAACTCTACCAAGATTGGAAAACTTTAATAGGTTCTGGATAGTTGAATTAAGAATAAGATTGAATATGCGTGATTAGAATCATTGGTGGCAAGCTAGAAAAAGATCTATTGCATGTTCCGAAGGGGCCAATAATGATGTCAAAAGAGAAGAAGATCAAGGAAGACATGCACTTGTCCAATCTACATGGACCAATAGTTCAAGAACAACAAGCTAGACACAAAGTTTCAAGGTGGGCATAAAGGAAGAGCTAAATCTTTGTGCAATTGATTAAAGCTAAAGATAAATAAGAAAGATATACAAAAATGTGCATAACTTTTGGGTTGATTATTATATTTTCATCCGGGAAAGCGTTTTTCTGGTTTTACACATTTTTGTTGGATGATGCCAACTTTCAAGGCTAAATTCTATTGCTTAGGAATCAGTTTTAGTGTTTTTCTATTTTATGGCAGCTTAAGGGTATTTTTCATTATTTTGTCATGGTTGTCTTGTTTGAGATATTAATTATAAAGTGAGATTTCCGCGTTCAATCCTGTCCTTAATTGACCTATCCAGAACCTATCAAAGATTTCCAACCTTTGTGGAGTTCAACCTTTCTAACTTTGGTTCTTGATTCAAGAAATCATTGGGTCAAGTTTCTTCATTTTTTTTACCTTTCTTGGGGTTCATATCAAATCTTGTGTGGGATCCAGGGTACATCCTGCAATATAGTTCACATTAGTTAGTATGAGAGCCTTGGCTCTAAAATCTAGTTTTCGTTTCTTTATATTTATTTTGTTTTCAAGTTCTAATTCTGTTAGCGACTTCTTCGTTTGAGTCTTTATCACATTCTTTGAGCCATTCACATCAAAACTATCACACCTAAACAATCACACCAAGAGCATTAAAGAATTGTTTAGGGCATTAACTTTTAATGTGAACCCCATTGCGGGATGTACCCTAGAACCCACAAAAGATTTGATTGAACCCCAAGAAAGCAAATATTAGAGTTATAACCTTGACCAAATAATTTCTTGATTCATGATCCGAAGTTAAAAGTGTTGAACGCTACAAATGAACCAAATTCACCAAAATGTACCAAAATGCATGATGAGATTCATGAGTGGCAAGCTAGCAAAGATCCATTGAATGTTTCGGAGGGGCAGATAACAATGTCAAAAGAGAAGAAGATCGGGGAAGCCATGCAATGGCTTGTCCAAAGTACTGGCCCTAGACTTCAAGTGCAACAAGCAAGACACAAAGTTTCAAGGCTGGAGTGAAGGAAGAGTCAAACCTTAGTGCACTTGATTCAAGCTAAAGATGAATAAGACAAATGTACAAAAAGGCGTATAACTTTTAGCTCGATTATCATATTTCCATCTGTTAGTACAATCCGGAAGCGATTTTTTATTCTACACTTTTTTTGTTGGATGACATCAAGTTTTAAGGTCAAATTCTGTTGTTTAGGATTCAATTTTATCATTTTTCTATTTGATGGTAGGTTAAGGGTAGTTTCGTTATTTTACCATGGTTGCCTTGTTCGAAAGATTAATTGTATAGTGTGATTTTCGCTTTCTATCTTATTCATAATTGAACTATCCAGAACTCATCAAATACCAATCTTTGTGGCTTCAACCTTTCTAGCCTTGATTCTTGATTCAAGAAATCATTGGGACAAAGTTCTTCATTCGGTTTTCACTTTCTTGTGGTTCGTATCAAATCTTGTGTGGATTCTAGGGTACATCCTACAACAGGGCTTACATTAGTTTGTATCAGAGCTTTGGCTCCGAAATCTAGCTTTTGTTTCTTTATCTTTCTTTGTTTTCCTTTAAAAATCCTCTAGTGTCTTCTTCGTTAAGTCTTTTCACATTCCTTGAGTAATTCACATCAAAACAATCACACCAAAACATTCAATAATTTTCTAGTATAATAAGCCTTAATGTGAACCCCGTTGTAAGATGTACCCAGGAACCCACACAAGATTTGATAGAACCCAAGAAAGCTAAAATCAGAGTTATAATCTTGACTCAGTGATTTCTTGATTCGTGAACCGAGGTTAATAGTCTTGAATGCCACTAAACGCTCAAGACATAAGAAAGTGCATGTTGAGAATCACGGGTTGTAGGCTAGCAAAGAACCGTTGCATGTTTCAGAGGGGCCGAAAATAATGTCGAGAGAGAAGAACATCAAAGAAGTCATGTAAAGACTTGTCCAAGCTACGTGGGCCATTAGTTTAAAGGATTGTATGATCCTCATAGAAAATCAAGAATTCAATGTTGATTTTTGTAATGGATATGAAAGATAATTATATAATTTTGGGAATGGATTAGTTATCAAAGTAACTAGCTACTATAGATTGTAAGAAGAAGTCAGTAACCTTTCAACCTTTAGGAGATGAACGATGCACATTCATTGAGATTAATAAAGGTTTTAGATTCACAATTGTATCGGCATTGAAAGTAAAAGGTTACTAGAAAGCTGGTGTTTGGGATACTTGGTTAGTGTTATGGCTATTGAAGCACAACACAATTGAATATTAATGATGTACTAATAGCACAAGAGTTTCCAGAAGTATTTCCCAATGATTTACTTGGGATACCACCAAATTGTAAGATATGGTTTGTGATTGATTTAATTCTAGAAACTCCTCCAATTTCATAAGCTCCATATAGTGTGGCCCCAACCGAATTGAAAGAGTTAAAGTTATAATTACAAGAGTTGTTTGATAAAGGTTTTACTAGACCTAGATTTTAACACGTGGTGCACGAGTGTTATTTGTTCGAAAGAAAAATGGTACAACGAGATTGTGTATGGATTATCGTAAGGTTAATAAGGTGACAATTAAGAATAAATATCCATTGCAGAGGATTGATGACTGGTTTGATCAACTTTAGGTTGCAGCTATATTCTTGAAAATTGATTTGTAATTTGGACACCATCAACTTTTATAAAGGAAGAAGACATCCCTAAGACAACATTTAGTACAAGATATGGTCATTATGAGTTTTTAGTGATTCCATTTGGGTTGACAATTGCCCCAACGGCTTTCATAGGTTTGATAAATTGGGCACTTGAGGATTTTCTTAATAAGTTTGCCCTTGTATTTATTGATGATATCCTTATTTATTCCCTTACTGCAGAATAACATGATGAACACTTGAGGATAGTACTTCGGGTCTTAAAGGACAAGCAGTTCTATGAAAAGTTTGAGAAATTTTAATTTTGATTAGACAAAGTCGTATTTTTGGGGCATTTTGAAGGCATATGAGTTGATCTAAGTATAGTAGAGGCTATTAATAATTGGCCACCCCTTTTAGAGTTTTATGGGTTTAGCTGTATATTATTGTAGATTTGTGGGACGATTCTCAAAGATAACTTCTTCTTTAACAAAATTAACCATAAAGAGTATGAAGTTTGAGTGGACACATGCTTCTGAGCACAATTTTCAAGAATTAAAGAAAAGACTGAATTCGGCTCCTATCCTTTCGATTCTATTTGGTACTGGAGGCTTTGTGGTTTATATATTGATGATTCTAAAAATGGTTTGGGACGTGTTTTGATGCAAAATGGTAAAATTATTGCATGATCTAGGTAACTTAAAGAATACAAAATGAATTATCCTACACATGACTTGGAGCTTGCCGCACTTGTATTTGCACTTAAAAACATGGATGCGTTATTTGTATGGGAATGGTGCGAGATTTATAATGATCACAAAAGTTTGAAATATTTTTCATACAAAAGAAATTGAATATGAGAGAAAGAATACAGCTAGAGTTGGTCAAAGATAATGATTGTGTTAGCAATTATCACCCTGATAAGGCTAACGTTGTAGCTGATGCGTTGAGTAAAAAATCAATATCTAGTATTGCAACTATGGTTGTGATTTAAAAATCAAAATTGGTAAACTTACAGAAATGGATATTGAAAATGTATCGCAAGGATCTGTGGAGGCTAAGGGTCTGTTCTCTTTACCATTTTCAAACCGTTTTTTGTTTTTGATTTTTCAAAACAGTGAAAATGCGTTCTCTTTACTATTTTCGAAAACACGTTTTTGAAAACAAGTTAAAAATTTACAAAGAAAAACCAAAACGACAAATTTTTTGTTTTGGGTGTTTTCGTTATAATCAAACCAAAATTTTCGAAACATGTTTTGGGTATTTTCAAAACAATTTTTCAAAATACCAAAAAGAATACATTTTCAATAATTTCAAAATGGGTACTCAAAATACAAAACTCAAAATGAATTCAAAACACAAAACACAAAATTGAAACACAAAGAGAACAGTCTCTAAACTTGTAGCATTGCAACTTTATTAAATAGAATTTAGCAAGAGCAACGAGAAGATGATATTGTTCCAAGGTAAAGAATGATATAGATGATGGAAAGTTTTAGACTTTCAAATATCAGATAACGATATATTTCGATTTAGAGAGCGATTGTATGTACCTAATGCAAAAAAATCGAGGTGATATTCTATCTGAAGCATACACAACACCATATTCTATTCATCCGGCATCTACTAAATTGTATAGAGATTTGAAGTTGCATTTTTGGTGGACGAACATGAAAAGTGAGATAGTTGGATATGTCGGACATGCTTAACACGTCAATAGATAAAGATAGAACATCAAAGGCCAATAGAAACCTTACAACCATTACCCATCCCTGAATGGAAGTAGGAAAGAATCACAGTGAAATTTGTGGTGAAATTATCGAAAAAACAAAAGGATACGATAGTATTTTGTAATTGTGGATAGATTGACCAAATCATCTCATTTCATCCCAGTTTGTTCCACTTACTCTATGGACCGATATGCACAACTTTATGTATAAGAAATAGTTAGACTTCAAGGTGTGCCATGTCTATTGTTTCTGACAGAGATTCTAAGTTCTTGTCTCTCTTTTGAAAAAGTTTACATTAAAGCTTTGGGAACACAGTTATCTTTTAGCACAACATATCATCCTCAGACTGACGGTCAATCAGACAAAATAATACAAATATTGGAAGATATGTTGAGGGCTTGTTTATTAGATTTTCGAGACCAGTGGAGTAAATTTTTGTCATTGGTGGAATTTTCATTCAACAACAGCTAT
The DNA here is from genome assembly GCA_903798325.1 of Fraxinus xanthoxyloides. Lineage (NCBI taxonomy): Eukaryota > Viridiplantae > Streptophyta > Magnoliopsida > Lamiales > Oleaceae > Fraxinus > Fraxinus xanthoxyloides. The sequence goes on along the minus strand of CAIGRL010172414.1, from coordinate 209 downwards.
CAGGCTCGGACCCAGGGGCGTCCTGGGGGGGCACGTACCCTCCCCCCAACTTTGGAGAATATTTTTTTTTTGTAAAGTCATAATTGGTATCCGTTTGAAATCTAAATTTTATTCTAAATCAAAGTTAACAATTAATTTTAATAACATATTTCATGAAATTCATAAGTGTTCAACTTTTATCAAAATTTACTAAAAATTTAATTTTAATC